>ML807745.1:76735-111417 GCA_009831015.1 Picea engelmannii | reverse complement strand
GAAAAAGGTGACTTGACAGATGGAGGAAAAGGTAGGGACTTTGCCTTGGTACAAAGGAATTGTATAGGTAGATTGGATTGCGACACAAAAATATCATTTTGGGGATGAGGATGTGCATTTCGCATGACTAGGGCATGATAGTTGGGTTGGAAACCTGAATATATCAATACATGCAGAGGTTTATGTATAGGAGCATGGAAACATTGGTCAAAGTAATGGCACAATGGAAAGTCTGGATGTGCAATATTTGAATAGATTATGCAAACAATAAATGTATTAGAGAAAAGGTTGACTAGGATTGAATCCATTATGGACACCATGGTGGCAGTAATAGATACATTGATGGATGTTTTTTTGGCCAAGAAGGATTTCCCTGACCTAAGTAGGTAGATGAAGACAACGAAAGATTTATCCAAGGAATCTAGAGAAGCATTCGACTTGTATGGGATAGAATTTCCATCAGACCAAGATGATAAGGCATGGGAGAAATGACCTTAATACATGAGGATAGAGGAAGAGGTTGAACCCTCCTTGGAAAAGACAATTGACACGATGAACCATAAATAAAATTATTTTTGGAAGAAGGAAAGGTTTGAATTGTTTTGAACATGCCTCTATTGAGGTATTTGATGAAAAAGTATCATGATGTTCCAAAATATTCACATGAATTAGACACTCTATGGATTATGGATGTTGGAAATGGCCTTGGTGGCCACTTTATATTGACTTCTGATTAAGCTACAACAGGTTGGCTCACTTCCTAGGAGAAAGTAATGGAGCCTAGTGCACCTTTGAGAATGTGCCTCGGTCTAAAAGTATTGTGTAGAATGACTGAATTGTGGAAGAAAAACTATGGATTTTGGGCATGAATATGTGTGTGCTCAAGGATTGGACACGATAGTTAGACTGATCACCCAACCAATTCAATACTTCAAGGGGTTAGTGTGTAGAAGCATGAAGAATTAGTGTATAGAAGCATGGACGCCATAGTAGGTCAAGTATGTGCAACACTTGGATGGTTTGGACAATCTTCTTGAAAAAGGTTGGATTTCCACAGTTGTCGTAGGTAGCCACATTAGTCACAGATCAAATTGCAACCACAATAGAAAGAATTAGAAACAACAAAGACATTGTTGAAAGAATTGGGAAAAGAGGCATTTATCGAAAGGAGGATTAAACGAAGGGCGTTTTAATGAAGAAATTTCCATGAACAATGTGGAGTAGTTGGCCATGTTGATTGTGGATGGATGCATGGGTGTATCTAGTGAGCTTGAGGACATTCTGTTCTTAAGGATTTTGTTGAGGACGATGACAACTTTTAGTGGGGGAAGGATGTAATACCTTCACCTAGAGTGGCATTGGGGACATCTGTTGCATCGATGTGGATGGACATGTTGGACATACAATTCGGTCAAGTGTCCTTGGCCCATTAGCAAGGCATACGTTGGGTAGACTCCTTTCTCACTACCAAGGAACGCTTTGGACGAATGGATATCTTGGACCATAGGCAAGGTAGAACCACAAATGGAGTCGTATGCACTTGTGCAAAGATAGGGTGCACCACAAATAGAGACAAGTCAAATGCACCAAAGAAGTTAGATGGACTTGGATAGAGGAAAAGTAGATTGTTGTGGGAAGCCTTGTATGTAGCATGCACTTGGCATGGAAGCCAAGATGGCTTGCAAGACTTGATGATGTGGGTTCCTAGACTTATACAAATTGACAGATATAGGTGGTCCACACTTGGGGGTTGCGATAAATGGTTGAGGTGTCTTTGTGCACAAGTTTCCATGGACTACAATCATGGGTATCACTCATCGAGTGTATTCCCTTGGTCATGCTTTCATTGGGTGCAGAGTCACCAAATTCATTATCCCACTTAGGCGCAGTTGGGAACACTTGAGTTTAGTTTGTCATAATGACTAGGCATACGAGATGACTTTGGTGGGATTGAGATGATTTGGAAGAAGGGATGACTTGGAAAATTGACTACCTGGGTAGATGAGATGACTTGAGAGGGCTCGAGATGACTTGGGTGAAACCGACATGGTTTGGAATGACGTAATGGAATGATTGAAGGACAAGTCATCGAAGATGAGCAAGTAAGCTCAATGGAACTTAGGTCCACCTTGGGTGGATGAGGTTTCTACTGCATGGCGAGACTATATGAGGATTCCTCAAAGTGCTAAGACATCAAGGAGACACGTGAGAAGTCATTCTCATAGGAGTATACATAGTTCTATGATTGTACCAAGTTCAAGGTTGGGCATAGTGGAATGACTTTTACCACCTATGTGACAAGAATAGCGAAATAGGACTTGTAGGAGATAGGCTTACAAAATCTTCACAAGGTCAATAGAAGGTAGTTTGTGTTAGTTGCTTTCTACATCATATGTAATTCGGTTGCAAGTAGTTGGTTGTAATTCCCCCATTGTATCATGTGAAACTCTTATATTATATATAATAAGGTGTTAGGCACTTGGATTGGGTGTCACCCATTCATATGTATGGTGTATTGTATATGCTTTATGTGTATTTGAATGTTGATGTTCCTTGCATATTGTTCATTGGATAAGTGTTGTAATATTGGACAAGTACTATATTGATGGGATGTTTTAAGGATATGGTTCGACACATGCCTAGTGTTTCTTATTGCATGAACTAAGTTTGTTAGACTTGGCTAGGCATCTAATTTGTTGTAGATTAAGGTGAAGTTATGGGAAGACCTTAAGTGAATATGTGTAGTATGGTTGTAGTAGGCATAGGTTGGAAAATCCACTACAGTCAAGGAAAGGTATTGTTGCACAACCACATGTGTTATAATGACTTGGATGGACCAAGTCATAGAAAAAAAATATGGGTGAACTACAGGTTTGTCTGTGATAGTTGAACATTCCATAAGTTATTTTTACACATTATTTTGGTCACCCTAGTGATGTTTCTACAAGCATGTGTTCGGGCTCCCAAAAGAACCTTTCTTCATGTAGAATGTGTTTGGTTTCCTCTTCTACAAACTTGTTTTTAGATGGACGTCGCAGGTAGACATAAGACACAGTGCATAAATGCCTGATCACCGCAGTCTGTCCTAGACATGTCTTGCGGAATTTTTGTAGGATGCTCTATACCTGGGGTGCGGTGGTGTTGAAAGACTGAGAAAAGGATGAAATTCACGAAAGTTCTAGAAGGAATCTTCTAGAATATGAGGTGGCATCCATATGGTTGGGATCCTACTTGCTTCTCTGATTTGGTGGGATCATCCTAATATCTTTAACCATCTCTATTTCTCCTATATAATGATAGGTTTCTCAAGGAAAAGGTTAAGAAAGAAGAAGCTAGATTAAGAAAGGAAGTAATGAAGGAATAGGCTGAGAACTGTGTGAGGAATGCTATTTCAATTCATGCTTGAGGTCTTCATTTGTCAATCAAGCTACTGTGGATCTTCTTCATGCAAGTTTGGAGCAAGTGTGTGTGTTGGAGCAAAGGGCCACTGAAAGGAAACCTTGCAACATCAAGGTTGTTTGGTTGTATCTTTCACTTTTGCTTAATATAATACAGTGGCATGTTTCTTTCCCATAAAATCATTCTCATTTTATTACATGACTCCTTGATCACATGTATAAGTTTTCATTGAATATACTATTGTTGCTTTCACTTGGGTTTGTTTGTGTCATTGTAGATATAATATCACAAGAGCACCAGAGTGGAGGAGGGACAACAAGGATATAAGGAAGCGATATTCAAAGGTCGATCTAGGGAGATCTAGGTCGATCTAGGGAGATCTGTTTATGTCCACATTTATCGATTAATCCAATAAGAAAATTGGTGAATCCACTGGGGATATGACTTGTTTTTGGTTTTTTTCTTTCCCTTTTCCTTTAGCCTACCTACTTTCATTTGAGTCTAGTCTTTGAGTCCATCGGAGATCCATCCAGAATCCCCGGGTCAGAAAGTTCATTCAGAATCTTTGTCCTTTTTCCAATTTTTCTTTGTTTACAGAGATAGACGCATTGTATCCCATATACATCCTGGGACATCCTTGAATCACCTCACCCTACCTATTCATACCAATGCGGAATCTTCACATCCTTCCCTATAGCTAGCCTGCGAAAACCTCAAATCGTCGCACTGCGCCTTATTGCTAGGCTGCGACGTTTTCTGTAGAATTTATTGTATTGGGTATTTTTGTCTTCTGTCACACAGTTTTTCCTTGATCACCTAGGAGGAACTTTTGGTGCCAGTATCTGACTGTTTTCTGAGTTTAAGACTTGTTGTTGATTGTTTTTCAAGAATTGAAATCCCTTCTTGGTCATTTTACAAGTTTTACTTCTTGATTTCTGTCAACAAGGATATAATCTCTAGATTTAGATCTAAGTGCTTGATTGATAAAAGTCTTTGATTTGATTTAAGGTTTCGGATTGCATTTTCTGGATTTCTTGTTGATTGGAAGTTCATTTTAGTTTGCATTCATTGAAACATTTTCTTGTCATCTTTATTTTTATATTGATTGACTAGCGCTTTGGAATAGTGATGCAGGAGCATCCCTCATGACAAGAAAAACCAACGTGGAAGTAGAAGACAACTGGAAGACGTCCAGCACAAGTTTTTGAATTTTTAAATTTTCCCTTGAAGTTGATGCGCTGAATATAAATGAGATAATTTAATTTAGGTGCCTTGGTAAGAATGTAATTAGACCTCGAGCCATACGCTCTCGTCTGAGATAGACATAGGCATTTATAGTAGTAGTTGTAGGTAGATAGAATTAAATTCTTAGATTAGACAGTTTTTAGAGTGCATGAGGGAGATCGGATATAGACACCCTCATTTGTATCATTGTAACATTAAGCAACAGGAGTGAGAAGAATCTAGAGCATAGGAGAATAGAAGAGAGCTGTAGAAGAACACCCATGTATAGATCTTGAATTAATAGAAGAAGTTGATTCAGATTCATGGCTGTTGGGTTATTCTCTGTGTATATATGTTAAATGCTCTGCTTATGAACATTTATTCCTGTTAGGCATTGTTGTTATGTTGTGCGTATGATTTCATTTGTTTAGATAGAAGTCTGAGAAGAAAGGAGATTGAAGACTGCTACTGCAGGAAGTGCGCAGAGTCAGAAGGATTGAACACTTGGGAAGTTGTTGAGTGTTGAGCGCAAGGAGTGCGCGCAAGTTCCTATGAAGAATCAGAGTGGAAAAGCTCAGGAGGTATAGCACCTTCGTGATATCATCAAAAGAGAGCATAGGAGTTTGTGCCGAGGAATGTTCGAGCAGGAGAAGCAAGTGCAGGAGTCAGAGGACAAGTTCTGAGAAAGAAAAGTTAGCCTTCTCAAGAAATCTTCAAGGAGGAGAAATCGATGGTCAGGATTCACAGAGAAGATTGGCGAAATACCGTCAGCCGTTAGATCTCAGGAAGTTGCGTAGGGTTTAAGCCCAAAGGAGCAGAGGAAGAACCCGGAGGAAACATCAGGATATTGGTGTCAATGGGTATTCATAGGGAAAGAATCGAAGGCCTTGTGGTTCTCGAAATCCCAAGGAAGGATCTCAGTCGTTGATCTTGGCAGAACACGTGTCAAGGAACCAGGGAGTCATCGGGGTTCAGCTCATCAGAGAATCGGGGTTTCCGGAGTCGTAGAACTCTCGCATGTATGAAATTGCGATATGTGATTTCCCGATAGGATCAGAGCCGTTGATCTCAGCAGGGACACGTGGCGAGAGATCCCAGAGAGTCGGAGTTCAGGATATCGGGTTTTCAGGAGTCGTGAAACACTTGCAAATTGAAATCGCGATCTGCGATTTCTCGACATGGTCGGAGCCATTGATTTGGGGAACACGTGTCCAAGGATCCGAAAGAGTCAGGGTTCAGAATTTCGAGGTTTCTGCATACAACAGGTTTGCTGCATTAGAAATTGCGATTTCGCGATACCCGATAGAGCGACGAGAAAGTGGTGACATGGAGGAGAGAGTTCACACGTGCATCGGGGATCGGCATTTCAGGATTCTCGGGGACGAGAAACTCAAGACAGGAGAAGTCGCGAAATCCCAAAACGCGATGGTCCCATAGTCATTGCGTTTCAGTGGAGGACAGGTGTCATCCGTATCAGGTTTCGGGACTTGGAAGGGTCTGTGGACGAGTGCATTTGAAATTGCAAAACTCCGATATGTGATTTCCCGATCACCATAGGAGTGTGGGTCTATAGGGGCAGAGCAAGGGACAAGTGTCGGAAGGTCAAGCCTTGCCGTGAGTCAACGCCAGGTGGCATCGAAAATCGGAGAATCGAAAATCCTAAGGACGTAAGTTCTATGCATTCCAATCTTGCGAATTTTGAAACTTCGATAGGGGAAGGGACCATGGTCTTGTCGACTAGCAGGTCACATGCGAGAAAGGAGCTAGCCAAAGGGAGCTATCGAAGATAAGGAATCAGGGATTTGTGAGGCAAGTTGTCTACGACCTCATAAGTGCCGATTTCCCGACGGGGATATTCTCGACAAGAGCAAGGAAGGCATGAAGTAAATAGTTATCAGGATTCAGGGATTTGTGAGACCCGATCTCGTGAGTGCAAGACTCGTGATCACACGAGACCTGATTTCCTGATAGGACAGCGGGAAACCATAAAGAGCATTATGTGGGTGTTGAGAACTCCCGATAAGGGGTTTTGAAGAGAAATTTAGTTCTTCGGGCCGTTCAAGGAGAAGGTCCTGTGGGAGTAGACGTGCCTTGGGTGGCGCATTTGCGTCAAGTGGTATCAGAGCATAGAAAAGTTTCTTTTCTTTCTATAGCAGAGGAAAAGGGAGAATTCACCATGCTGACAAGGAGAAGAGGCAGACAATCACCCGATCCAGAGGAGGAAAGGGAATTGTCCAGAGGAAGGGAATTGTCCAGAGACAGAGGTAGGCAAGTACAAAATCTAGATGTGGAAAGAGGAATGCAAAATCTTCATGCCAGAATGGAGGACATGGAGATAAGACAAAGGAGAAACGCTGATGTAAGAGATATCAGTGAATCCGAGGATGAAGGTGACGCTGGACATGAAGAAGAAGAAATCCCAGTAGAAGATGTAGCCAATGAGCGTTTGATTAAGGCTATCACTCGGATGAGTTCGAAAACAAAGATGGACATTCTATCTTATGAAGGGAGTCTGGATGCGGAAGAGTTGCTAGACTGAATTAGATCTCTTGACACTTATTTCGATTATGAGGATATCAAAGATGATAAGAAGGTCAGACATGTCGTCACAAGATTAAAAGGACATGCAACCTTGTGGTGGGATGAACTGCAAGCTGACAGGCGTTGCCAAGGCAAAGAGAAGATTAAGAGCTGGGACAGGATGATTGCAAAGATGAAGGCAAAATTCATTCCCAGGGACTATCAAATTTCTCTTTTCATGAGGATGCAGAACCTGAGATAGAAGCTGATGATAGTGAAGGAGTATACTGAGGAATTTTACAGGTTGAATATCAGAGTAGGTCATCGCGAAAGCAATGACGAAAAGGTGGCCAGGTATATGAATGGCCTGAGGTATGAAATTCAGGATGAACTAAATTTGGCGACCATCCGAACCGTGGAGGATGCTTACCAATTGGCTCTGAAAGCTGAGGAGAAGCTAAGCCGTAAACAAAGTCAGAGGGGTAGAGGCAGAAGTCATCCCAAAGGCAAATCAGTTGCCCAAGATAAATACCAGAAGCCCAAGGATGACTGGAAGAAACCTCAGACTCAGATAGAGAGAGGTGGAAGTTCGCAGCGAGGGCGATATGCTGAACAAAAAGAGAAGCATACTGAGCAGAGAGGAGGATATGCTGATAATAATAGGTTTCCTCTTACCAGAGGTAGAGGAAGAGGAAGAGGTGGAGTAATCACTTGCTTCACATGTGGAAAAAATGGACACAAGTCAGTTGACTGTCCAGATAGGAAGAAGGATGGAGGAGAAGCTCACATCGTCGAGGCACAAAGGCGAGATGTTGAGGCAGAGTACGCTGAAGGAGAAAGATCGCTAGTGATGTGGAAAGTCCTTTTGACGTCAGAGAAGGAGATGGAGAATCCAGCACAGAGGAACAATTGTTTTAGGACTGCTTGCAAGACCAAGGGTTGGGCATGCAAGGTCATCATGGACAGTGGAAGTACCGATATTCTCGTTTCAACCGAGATGGTAGAAAAGTTGGAGTTGAAGACAACTGATCACCCAAATCCATACAAAGTTTCATGGCTACAGAAGGGACATCAGGTAAATGTCACTAAACGGTGCTTAGTTGACATTAAGATAGGAGGATATAATGATAATATTTTATGTGATGTTATTCCTATGGATGTCTGTCATTTATTGTTGGGTAGACCATGGCAATATGATAGAAGTGTAATTCATGATGGGAGGAAGAATACATATACCCTGGAAAAGAATGGGAGAACTCATATGTTGTGTCCAATTGAAGATAAAGAGGTGAAGCCGGAGGTAGACAACATAGTACTTCTCATGAGTGGGAAGGAACTTCTTACAGAAGTTAAGAAGAAGGAGGATCCACAATTCTTTGTGGTCAGAAAACCGAGAATTGTTCTGACTAGCACAAGAGTGGACGATTTGCTAGGAGAAGTTCAGGAACTGTTGAAAGAGTTCGCTGATATTGTAGTGGACGAACTACCTCATTCGTTGCCACCGATGAGGAGCGTGAGTCACCATATAGACCTCATACCAGGAGCTAGTTTACCAAATAAAGCCGCATACAGATTGACACCACAGGAGAATGAAGAGGTTAAAAGACAGGTCCAGGAGTTGTTGGAAAAAGGTTTGGTCAGGGAAAGCTTAGTCCGTGTGCTGTTCCAACAGTACTCAGTCCGAAGAAAGACGGAGGCTGGAGGATGTGCACTGATTCAAGAACCATCAATAAGATAACTATCAGGTATAGATTCTCATTGCCGAGGATGGATGATTTGATGGATTGCTTAAGTGGGGAAAAACTTTTTTCAAAAATAGATTTCAAGAGTGGATATCATTAGATTCGTATGAGAGAAGGTGACGAATGGAAAACAACATTCAAGACAAACGAAGGTTTGTATGAATGGCATGTCATGCCGTTTGGTTTGACGAATACACCAAGTACCTTTATGAGGTTGATGAATGAAGTCCTGAAGGAGTTCATTGGGAAATTTGTCATCGTGTATCTGGATGACATATTGGTTTTCAGCAAGACAAAGGCTGAACATTTGAAGCATTTGGCTGTTGTGATGAAGAGATTGCAGCAGGAGAAGCTATTGATAAATATGAAGAAATCCTCCTTTATGAAGATAGATCTCATTTATTTAGGGTTTGTTATATCTGCAAATGAATTGAGGATGGATCCAGATAAGGTGGAGGTAATCAAAAATTGGCCATCACCGAGAAATATTTTCGAGGTGAGGAGTTTCCATGGACTGGCTAGTTTCTACAGGAAATTCATCAGAAATTTCAGTGGAATTAGTGCAGCAATGATGGATACAGTGAAGAAAAGACATAAATCTTTTCACTGGACGAAAGAGGCTGAGAAGATTTTCAATTTGTTGAAACGAAAGATTACAGAGCAACCGGTTTTGGTGTTGCCATATTTTCAAAAGACATTTCAGGTGAAATGTGATGCAAGCAGGTTTGCAATTGGAGCGATCTTGATCCAGGAAGATAGGGCGATTGCATATTTCAGCGAGAAGTTGAATGAGGCAAAAGAGAAATACTCCACATATGATAAAGAATTCTATGCCATCATACAGGCATTGAAGAAATGGAGGCACTATTTGATTCCAAAAGAATTTGTTTTATATAGTGATAACCATGCATTACAATTTGTGACTCAACATGAAAAGTTGAATCAGAGGCATGTTAAATGGGTTGAATACATGCAAAATTTCACTTTTGTGATAAAAAATATTTATGGTACTGCTAACAAAGTTGTTGATGCTTTGAGCAGGAAGTGTTTTCTATTGCAGGAGTTCAAAGTCAGGACGTTAGGCTTGGATGACATGAAGGACATGTATGCAGATGATTCAGACTTCAAGGAAGCTTATGAAGAAGCTGAGAATCCAGTTCTCAAAGACAGAACCCAGTGGATAGAGTACGTGATCCAGGATGGATTACTGTTCAAAGGCAATCAATTATGTATTCCAAATTGCTCCATGAGGGAGAACTTGTTGAAGGAGAAGCACAGTGGAGGATTGGCTGGACATTTTGGCCATGATAAGACATTTGCAAAGCTGAGCGAGTCATACTTTTGGCCAGGGATGCGGTTAGAAGTCAAGAAGTTTGTGGATAGATGCAGAATTTGCCAGCATTCAAAAGGAAGGAAGCAGAATGTGGGTTTTTATCAACCATTTCCCATACCTGAGAAGCCGTGGGATGAAATTAGCATGGATTTTGTATTGGGATTGCCGAGGACACAAAGAGGTGCTGATTCAATCTTTGTAGTAGTTGACAGGTTTTCTAAGATGGCACATTTTATTCCATGCCAGAAAACTAGTGATGTGACTCACATCGCAAATTTATTTTTCAAAGAGATTGTGTGACTCCATGGATTGCCGAAAAACATAGTTTTAGACAGAGACACAAAATTCATAGGGAATTTCTGGAGAACATTGTGGAAGAAGCTAGGAACTAATTTGATGTTTAGTTCTGCTTATCATCCTCAGACGGATGGACAAACAAAAGTGGTCAACAGAATTCTAGGAGATTTGTTGAGGAGATTAGTGACAGAGCACCACAGCAGCTGGGACAATGTGTTGCCATAGGCAGAGTTTGCTTACAATGACTCAGTAAATCGGAGCACAGGGAAAAGTCCATTTCAGATTGTATATGGAATGCAGCCGAGAGGGGTTTCTGAATTGAGGGATTCATAATAGACTGATACTAGCAGCGCTAGTGCAGGAGAATTCGCTGAAGCGATGAAGAAACTTCACAGCCAGGTGATGGAGTGACTGTTGAAGTCAAGACAAGAGTACAAGTGCAGAGCAGATCAACATCGGAGACAACTTCAGTTTGAATTTGGTGATCTGGTTCTGGCACATTTGAGGAAAGAAAGGTTCTCGAGAGGAACATACAACAAACTGAAGATGAAGAAAATTGGGCCATGCAAGGTCTTGAAGAAAATGGGACATAACGCTTATGAAATTGAGTTACCAGATGGCATTGGAATATCTCCTATATTTAATGTTTCAGATTTATATCCATATAAAGATGATGAAGCAGGAGCAGAAGGTGATGATCAACCAGAGGTCTAGTGGCAGAAGCAGATGCCAGTTGCAGAGGAGCCACAGATGGAACATATACTGAACAAATGAGTGGGTAAGAAAACCAGGAGGAAAGAATATTTGGAATATTTGGTTAAGTGGAAGGGTCATCCAGTTGAAGATGCCAGCTGGGAGACTAAAGCAGAGGTTCAGAAGCATGGACATACCGTGCAGGAGCTCATGGACAGGAGCCCATGCAAATTTTCAAGCGAGGAAGTATGATGCAGGAGCATCCCTCACGACAAGAAAAACCAACGTGGAAGCAGAAGACAACTAGAAGATGTCCAGCACAAGTTTTTGAATTTTTAAATTTTCCCTTGAAGTTGATGCACTGAATATAAATGAGATCATTTAATTTAGGTGCCTTGGTAAGAATGTAATCAGACCTCGAGCCATACGCTCTCGTCTGAGATAGACAGAGGAATTTATAGTAGTAGTTGCAGGTAGATAGAATTAAATTCTTAGATTAGACAGTTTTTAGAGTGCAAGAGGGAGACCGGATATAGACACCCTCATTTGTATCATTGTAACATTAAGCAACAGGAGTGAGAAGAATCTAGAGCATAGGAGAATAGCAGAGAGCTATAGAAGAACACCCATGTATAGATCTTGAATTAATAGAAGAAGTTGATTCAGATTCATGGTTGTTGGGTTATTCTCTGTGTATATATGTTAAATGCTCTTCTTATGAACATTTCTTCCTGTTAGGCATTATTGTTATGTTGTGCGTATGATTTCATGTGTTTAGATAGAAGTCTAAGAAGAAAGGAGATTGAAGACTGCTACTGCAGGAAGTGTGCAGAGTCAGAAGGACTCAACACTTGGGAAGTTGTTGAGTGTTGAGCGCAAGGAGTGCGCGCAAGTTCCTCTGAAGAATCAAAGTGGAAAAGCTCAGGAGGTATAACACCTTCGTGATATCGTTAAAAGAGAGCATAGGAGTTTGTGCCGAGGAAGGTTCGAGCAGGAGAAGCAAGTGTAGGAGTCAGAGGACAAGTTCTGAGAAAGAACAGTTAGCCTTCTCAAGAAATCTTCAAGGAGGAGAAATCGACGGTCAAGATTCGTAGAGAAGATTGGTGAAATCTTGTCAGCCGTTAGATCTCGGGAATTTGCATAGGGTTTAAGCCGAAGGAGAAGAGGAAGAACCCGGAGGAGACATCGGGATATTGGTGTCATCGGGTCCTCATAGGGAAAGAATCAGAGGCCTTGTGGTTCTCGAAATCTCGAGGAAGGATCTCAGCCATTGATCTTGGCAGGACACGTGTCAAGGAAACAGGGAGTCATCGAGGTTCAGCTCATCGGAGAATCGGGGTTTCCGGAGTAGTAGAACTCTCGCATGTAGGAAATCATGATCTGCGATTTCCCGACAGGATTAGAGTCGTTGATCTCAGCAGGGACACATGGAAAGAGATCTCGGAGAGTCGGAGTTCGGGATATTGGGTTTTTAGGAGTCGTGAAACACTTGCAAATTGAAATCACGATCCGCGATTTCCCGACACGGTCAGAGCCGTTGATTTGGGGAACACGTGTCCAAGGATCTGAAAGATTCAGGGTTCGGCATTTCAGGGTTTCTACATACAACATGATTGCTGCATTAGAAATCATGATTTCGCGATACCCGATAGAGCGACGAGAAAGTGGTGACGTGGAGGAGAGATTTCACACGTGCATTGGGGATCGACATTTTGGGATTCTCGGGGACGAGAAACTCAAGACAGGAGAAGTCGCAAAATACCAAAATGCGATGGTCCCACAGTCATTGCGTTTTAGTGGAGGACAGGTGTCATCCGTATCGGGTTTCGGGACTTGGAAGGGTCTGTGGACGAGTGCATTTGAAATCGTGAAACTCCGATACATGATTTCCTGATCACCATAGGAGTGTGGGGCCATAGGGGCAGAGCAAGGGACAAGTGTTGAAAGGTCAAGCCTTGCCATGAGTCAACGCCAGGTGGCATCGAAAATCAGAGAATCAGAAATCCTAAGGACGCAAGTTCTATGCATTCCAATCTCGCGAATTCCGAAATTCCGATAGGGGAAGGGATCGTGGTCTTTTGGACTAGCAGGTCACATCCGAGAAAGGAGCTAGCCGAAGGGAGCTATCGAAGATCGGGAATTGGGGATTTGCGAGGCAAGTTGTCTACGACCTCGTAAGTGCCGATTTCCCGAAGGGGATATTCCCAACAAGAGCAAGGAAGGCGTGAAGTAAATAGTCATCGGGATTCGCAGATTTGTGAGCCCAATCTTGTGAGTGCAAGACTTGCGATCACGTGAGGCCCGATTTCTCGATAGGATAGCGGGAAACCATAAAGAGCGTTTTGTGGGTGTTGAGAACTCCCAATAAGGGGGTTTGAAGAGCAATTTAGTTCTTTGGGCCATTCAAGGAGAAGGCCCTGTGGGAGAAGACGTGCCCTGGGTGGCGCGTTTGCGTCAAACAGGTTGTGAGGCACACTCTCCAAAGCATAAAACACATTGTAGCATCTTGTGATAGGGAGTGTTCAAATCCATTGGAAACATTTTGTCCTAGGAAGCCCTTCTCACACAAGGGTCAAACCTGAGGTTGCATTAAGGCTGGAAGAGTTACTCACCCTGCTTTGTTGATCTAGGTTTAGGGATTTCACGTATTACATGGGCCAGTTGAAGGTATACCCACAATTATGAGTGGAAGCCTTTCAAGTTGATTTCGGGCTAGATACCTTGCCCTTGCGTGTGGATCATATTGTCAACTATTTCCCCAGGCATCATTGTTGTTCTTGGTAACCTTAGTAGCCTATCTCTTTAGGGTCTTACACAAGGTGACTGTGGAGGGGAAAGTCTTCACGGTACCTAGAATCGAAATTGGCCAAACTCACTCGATCTCCTTTGAGGGTATACCCACGATTATGTGTGGGAACTTGCACCAGGGTGTAGGTTCATTAAGAAGGTCATCAATGTAACTCTTCCACCCACTCTATCCTATCCCATTCTCGTCTTGACTTCGCAACGTTGGATTTCATCACCAACTGGTGACTTTGAAATAAGAAGGTTTGTTTACTTGGTTTGATTTCTAAATTTTATTAGCGAGTGTTGATTGTTTCCGTAGTTGGCGATAGATTTTTTCCATAAAATATTTGATTCGACCAACATTGATCCTCCATGGTGTTCACATAGGATGCAATGGCTACCCCTAGAAGATCCGGAAGATTATCTCCCTTTGCTTCCTAATACACTAGAGGGCTCTCCTGAGTAGAGCGAGGTCTAGGACACCGTAACCTCACGAGTGGAAAGTTCTGACTCTTTAGAAAATTTACGAATTATTTCTGATTCTCTAAAGGCTTTCCGAATACCTCCTGGATACAAGAGATGTATTCTCCAGATGAATTCATCAGGAGATCTTGTTGTTGAAACTTTTGGAATACCAACCGGACCCCATACAAGACCTAGAGTCGAGAATCCACTTTTGACTATTGACATATTTGGAACACCACATCGCATGGTGCGAGACCTTTACAACAACTTGAGGGCGAGCCCTGATTCACATGTCATATCACAACTTCCCGAAATGTCTATTAACTACATGATACCTTTAGATCATTTTGCCGGTACAACTAGCAATATCCCTGTCATCTCAGACACACAGTCAGTTGGTCCTAGATCGATTTTTTCTCTCTATATGGCTCATGCTACTATGGTCCCACACACTACGACTATTCCTACCAGGAATGTGGTGGTTAACCAAACTCCCATTGGTACACAACTTTCGTCTAGACCTATCCCGTCACTTCCTCCTGGGTATGAAGCTTTGAATCCTTCCATGGTTGTCCCTACCCAGGTTCCATCCGGAGTTTCTGGAATTTTTGTTCCACCTAGGTACAATGCTGCTGCTAGTTTTTTTCCTACACCTTCCCAAGTCCTCTTTAGAGGGTCTTATTTACCTTTTCTTGGGGGATCTGGCCCTAGTGGCTCCAATCCAATTGGCATCACCCATCATATGTTCACTTCTAGTTACCAGATTCTTGTTGGAGGGCAATGTCACACTAGGGGGCAACCTCAATTTGGGGGTCAGCCTCAGATTGGGGCACCACCATATGTTGGGGGGCAACATCCATTTGGAAGACAACCTCCAGTTGGAATTTATTACCAACGGTATGGACATAACACACCAGGATCACTAGCCCAACTTTGGAACCTTCTTGCCTAGGTAAATCCACAATCACCTAGGGGGCAACAACCTCAAACCAATGATTTTCTACCCCCTCACTCAGGCCAGCCATAGCCAGGTTCTTTGAATCCCTCTTGGGGTCTACACATTCACTCTAGTTTCCCTTTTCAAGGGAACATTTCCAACCAACCCAACCCTATGGGCTATACCCCTCCAAATCCTCCACAACAGAATCTGTCAGGACTCTCCACTTACATGCAAAATTCTTATGGTCCTACTGGTATACCGATGGGTCTTCCTCCCCAAAGTCACCAGTATCCTCATGTGAATAGATAGTTTCCTTTTTTAGCTACTTTGGATTTACCCAAATTGTCTAGAATCTTGAATGATCCTGTCTCACATTCTACCCATTGGCCCGTTATACCAGGCAAATTACCGTCCTACATTCCCAAGTTTGACGGTCGACCGGTAGAAGACCCAAACAATCATGTTATGACCTTTCAACTTTGGTGTTTGTCCAACTCTTTGATAGACGACTCCATTCGGTTATGACTCTTCCAACGAACTCTCATGGGTTCAGCTGCAAAGTGGTACATAGAATTACCGCGAGGCTTCTTTAATGACTTCAATACCCTAGCCATGGATTTTATGACACATTACCAACTGCCAATCCACTATGAGACAGGAACCGAGATTTTGAGTTCCTTTAAGCAATCTTCTTCCACTCACATTTTCGATCACATTCATGAGTGGATATGGAGGAGACGCTTGATCAAAATTGACCTTCCTAATCAGTTATTGTCTGAATGGTTCACCAAATCATTCATTAGTAAAATCACCCGATACGTCGCCCTCAGTACCTAGAGCTCATTTATTCTCAAAGGGACACTCTTTATGACTTGATTCCTGATGCTCCTCTCTCTTCTACTACCGCTACCTCAACAACCCCAACAACTTCTCATGTTGTTGATGGTGTGAATGGAACTTTCCATGCTGATGCTAAATCCACGTCGACCACTCACACCAATCCAAAATCTATTGCTTCTAATGTTCAAAGTGCTCTGACTCCTACTCCTTCCACCAGAAAAACTTCTGAGGTTAATTCAGTTCAATCCACCCCTACCGAAAAAACTAAATCTAAAAAAGGAAAGGGTAGGAATAAGGAGGATAAAAATAATAATCGACAATCCGAAAAAGCCAAAATGCCACCTGTTGATGATAAGGATAAGCATAAACCTTGATATCCTTTCCTTATCTATGGTGATGATCATTATATGAAATATTTTCCAAGACGTGTCGAGGTCACTAAGTTCCTTCAAGGGACCGAAAAGCCTCCCACACCTGTCGTTTTGTTACAACCTTTCCCTTCTCAACAGTAGGCCCAATTTGTCATTCATGAACAACCCTCTCCTTCCATCACTTCATATGTCCTTATGTGTAATGGTGATTCTAAAAAGAACGACGTTTCCATCACAACTCGAGCCAAATATTACTCTCCCTCAAAGGATAAATTTGACAATTTACCACCTTCGTTGGTTCAACCGCCTCCCTCAACTTCACCTCCCAATGGTCCTCTTCATCTCAAACGACCGGGTCTAGATACAGTTCTCCGCCCCCATCTAAAGGGTGTTGTTTGAAAGTCTGCCTTTAATCCTCATGTGCGTGCTGCTCAAAACTATAGTATTGTAGAATACCTTGTGCAGGAACCCTCCGCGATGTCAGTGCTTGAAATCCTTCAATGTTGTCCCACTCAATGGAAGGAACTGTTAAATGCCATTGGCGGAATCAATCCCACATATACGAATTTGATAATATTTGACCTGGAAGATCACATTCCAAGGCTACCTCCTCAGTTAGCATTTCAAATCCAAGTTGTTGTAGAGAACAAGAATATATGTAGAACCGTTATTGACGAGGGTGCCTCAACGTGCGTTATGTATGTTACCTGCTGGAAAGGCATCGACTCTCCTCCCCTCACCAAATCACACAATACACTTAAGGCCTTCAATGGTTCTGATTTTAAAACCTACGGTGTTCTTCTCTAGTTTTCTATTACGTTGGAAGGAAAATCAATCAATGTCGAGGTCAATGTCTTTGATGCACCTCTTGACTATAACCTCTTACTTGGCTGTAGCTAGATTGATTCCATGCGTGCAGTTGTGTCTACACTTTTTTTTGTGTTACATTTTCCACACCAAGGAAAGGTCATTATTGTTGACCAACTAGCCTTTTTTAACTCTGATTCTTGTACTAGCAATGTACCATTTATCTCAAAGACACCTCCCGGGTACGAGAATGTCGGTGTGGTTATTCTAAAAGATTCAACTTTGATGGGAACATTCCTAATCCCGCCACCCAATATTCCACCTCCTTTTGTTGCCTTAATCAACATGATTTCCACCTCTGTTCGTGAAACCCCCGCGTCTCATGACCCGTGGATAGTACCTGACCCCGGTGATTATCTTCGCTATGGCGAACAAATTCCCTTAAGTCCGATCGAATCCCCTTATCAAGCCATTCAATTGATAACCCCTTCCACTCCCTCTCCCCTTCATCTCCTGATATGTTTCATGTAATCTTTCCTACAAATGAGATGATCATGTCAGTTATGTCAATGGAAGACACCCCATGGGATGATGGACATCATCATTCCATTCTCTTCCTAGAGCAACACACCATAGAGAGTTACCAATGGATTTCGACTCTGTCAACCGTTGTTGTCATTTCCTTTGCTCCCAAGTTGACACACGATGTGATTTATGAAGGGAATCTGAGTAACATTTCACCCATCGTTCCTTTTGGCATATCCATTAAACCTGGAGTCATCGAAAATGTTCACATCAACGCCTCATGTTCTGTTGATGAAGTCATCACTTATAAAGCCATTTTTCAATAATTATGTGATGTTTTCACTTGGAGCTACAAAGAGATGTTGGGTAATGACTCCGATATTGTTGTGCATGAAATTAAGACCTACTCGGACGCTAAACCCGTTCGTCAGAGACTTCGCCTGGTACACCCTCGTAAAGTCGCTTCTATCAAGCTCGAAGTTGAAAAAATTCTTAAGGCTGGCTTTATCTATCATGTGATTTTCACTGATTGGGTATCCAATCTAGTTCCAGTAAATAAAAAACAAAGCACGATCTGTGTATGTGTCGATTATAGGGATATCAATAAATCTTGTCCTAAGGACAATTATCCAACCCCCTTTTTTGACCATATCATCGACGATTGCGACAGGAGTGAAATATTCTCTTTAATGGATGGTTTCTCTGGCTATAATAAGATTAATATTTTTCTTGTGGATCAACACAAAACTGCTTTCATTCGTCCTTGGGGTACCTTTGCCTACTAGAAACTACCTTTCGGTTTGAAGAACACCGGTGTGACTTTTCAACGTGCCATGTCTTATGATTTTCATGATATCAAGCACATCGTACAACCGTATCTTGATGATCTACCAGTGCATTCCATGCGTCGCCAAGATCACCCAACCCATCTCCGAGCCATTTTCCTTCATTGTCATTACTATCGTATACTTTTGAACCCACACAAATTTGTTTTTTGTGTGGAGTCTGGCCGACTTCTGGGTTTTATTGTGTCACTTCATGGAATTAGGGTAGACCCTTTGAAGGTTGAGGCTATCCTTAATCTACCACCTCCTTCCACACTACGCCATCTTCAAAGTTTGCAAGGGAATCAAATTTTTTTGCGTTGATTCATTCTCAATTACGTTGAGTTAACGCTAGGATTTACTCGATTGTTGAATAAGGGTTACGAGTTTGTATCGGATGAAACTACCAACAAATCCTTCAAAGTTTTGAAACTTTCCCTAACCCGTACACCACTGTTTTTCCCACTAGATTATAGTCGAGACTACTTCCTCTACCTCGCTGCTTCGGACCCTACCATTGCCATGGTTTTAGTCCAAGAAGATTATTTTCACGACGAATATGTCATTTATTATTTGAGTCGAAGTCTCACGACCACTGAAGCCAAATACCTACATGTGGAGAAATTGGCCTTGGCAGCTGTTCAAGTTGTCCAACGTTTTCGTCACTATATCCTATTATGTAGAACCACTATTATTTTTTATTGCAACCCCATGCAACATATCCTTAAATGCCAATTGCTACGAGGCAAGTACTCCAAATGGATAGTGATTCTCTAGGAGTTTGACTTAGAGTTTGAATGCGCTAATTCTAAGAAATCTTTGGTTTTCGTCGAACTAATATGTTACCTTCCCTCATCTGAGACAAAAAATGTGGTGGAGGATTCCTTACCTGATGAATCCCTTTTTTTGATTAGTTCTGACGGTGTTTGATATAGAGATATCATTATTTATCTCCAGACTCAAACTTTCTAGCCCGACCTTTCTAGTACAGACCGTCTTCGTATACGGTATCAAGCCCGTTAATACATAATTCTCGGTGACACTCTTTATCGTCGTGGTGTTGACTCTATTTTACGAATATGTCTCACCTATGATGAGACTGAGAAAGATTTGAATGAATGTCACTCTGGAGCATGTGGCGTTCATATGTCTGTGTATGCCACTGCCTAAAAGATCTTACGAGAATGATACTTCTAGCCTTCTTTGTTTAAAGACTGTATTAATCCCATCCAGAAATTCCATGCTTGTCAAATGTACAATAACAAGATCAAATCTCATCCCACTCCTTTACACCCTTTAGTTTCCATTGGTCCTTTCGCAAAATGGGGCATTGACTTCATGACATGTAACCCTCACTCGATTAGGGGGCATGGATACATCATCGTAGCCGTGGATTATTTCACTAAATGGGTCGAGGCGATGCCTACATTCGATAATACCGAAAAAAATGCATCCTTGTTCATATTCAATCATATCATCACTCGATTTGGAATCCTGCAAGCTATCATTATTGATCGCGGTAGCCATTTTTAAAATTTCATGATGTCTGACCTTACCGAAAAGTTGGGTATTTGGCATGAAAACTCGAACCCCTATTATCCACAGGCCAGTGGCCAGGTTGAAGCAATAAACAAAGTTCTTATTACTATGCTTCGAAGGATAATAGGAATTCATAAGGAAAAGTTGGCACACGATGTTGTTTTCAACATTATGGGCCTATCGGACATCCATGAAGTCTACCGTAGGATTTACACCTTTCCAATTAGTGTATGGTATCGAAGTTGTCTTGTCGATTGAATGTGAGATACCATCTTTGAAGCTAGCCATTGAAATTCTTCCCAACACCTCTTTCGAAGAAGAACGTCTATTGTACCTGATGCAATTAGATGAAACCCATCGTGATGCCACCCCAACTATTGAAAATAAAAAAAAACGTGTCAAAGCCCAATATGAAAAGCATGTCAAGCCACGTGTTTTCTCTAAAGGTTATACAGTTCTCCTCTACGAACAAGATCATGATTTACTAGGGGCCGGAAAACTCGAGGCTATGTGGCGAGGCACTTATATCATCAAACGAGTGTTGGAAAAGGGAGCCTATGAGTTAGTGGATTATGATGGCATTCCTTTGAGTGAACCCATAGATGGGATTTACTTGAAGAAGTACTATGCTTAGGTTATCTTTGCATGAGTGCTTGTATTTTTACTGTATTATACTCTTGTGTGCTTTTTCATTATTTGGTTTCGACCCCCAACTGCTTACCTTGCATTGTGCTTGGTTTCTAGATGTCGGTGTCTTCACTACCCTACATTGGCTTCACCGATGCTACTAATCATAGTACTCAAAACTTAGCATTTGTTGCTTGGGAAATCTACGCACCTACAAACGAATTAATCAGTCTACATGGTGTTTATCTCAATCGTGCAACTAAAAATATTGTGGAATATAGTGCAGTCATCAAATTGTTGACCGACGTTATTTCACTTGGAATCTGTCATCTTGTTGTCCGACTTGATCCGCAGTTAGTAGTACTACAATTAAGTAATGTCTATGCCATTCGGAGTCCTACTTTGTTAAGGGTATATTTACGAATTTGCCTCTTGGAACGTCATTTTGATTACATTGAATATCAACACATTCCTAGATGTTTAAATACATTAACAGATGCATTAGCTAATTATGTGTTAGACAGACATTTGAGACATTTATAAATCCAATCACATGTATATAAAGAAAGTAAGTTGGGAGAAGCCTCATGTATATATAACGATAAAAGTTTTTACAAAAAAAGTGTTTTTGTCCGAAGACCAAAATATCAAAAATGTGAAGCACATTGCTTCATGTAGAAAAATGGCATCAAGGATGTTTCTCACGATAACACACGACTTCTTGTGCCAGCCTACAGAGCAGTTGACTAAGAGACACAGATACAACCACAGCATGGCACTAGTAATGTCTCAAGATCTCACCGATAGAGATATCTGGGACATCCACGGTCAACCCCTCCAGGTTATGCTCGATAGCCTCATAATCAACGATAGCCAATCCCACTACCTCAACTCTTTCCCCTCATATCTGGATGGGGGATGTACCTGGAGGCTAGTGAGGTCCTACATCTTCATTGTCAAATAGTTTTTGGTTAGCCATCAGATTAAAAACATAAAAAACATTTCATATTTCAAAATCTACAAAAACATTATAAAAACAAAATGTGCTTCTTACCTAAGTTCCCCCATTGAGAACCCTCAGGTAGAAACAAGTCTGGGTCACCTTTGAAGTCCAAGCCAGCATACACATAATCATCTGACATCAGTAGCTGAGGCCTCAACCAATCAAATAACACATCGTTATATTTGACGATGGGTCCAATCACATGCCGGGCAGGGATGATTTTAAGGATGGAAATTTATTTTAAAATGTAGAAACCTTGGCGAATCTTACTAATCCTTCATATGGAAACTATAAATGATTGGCAATATTTTTGTAAAAATATTCAAATTTCTAAGGATTTTATATAGCTTTTATAAAATTTTGACGATTTTTAATGTAAAATAATTTTATCCTATAGAATTTGGGCGAATCATTTTTAAAATAGCGAATCTCATTTTTGGAAAAACCATGGAAAATTAGCCCATGAACAAAAGTTAGCCCCTAAAATCATCCCCGATGACGGGCCATGAGGTCACACCATCTCTTCATCCTTGGATCTTGTGGGGTCGATATGTCCCACTCTACTTGTAAGCGCAAGTGTGGAATCCTCTCCAGGAAGAATGACACTAAAATGGTTCTGTACCCAAACTATTTTAGTTCACCTTTCCTACACTTTGTCAATTGTTTCTTCATGCTCCGAAGAACCTCGTCACACCAGTTAAAGACCTGGGGCTCCATGCACTCCACTGCATACTAAAATTAACTCTTGAGAGCCATATGAGGAGATGCACTCCTTGCCATCCATGAGATAGTGAAAAGCACAGTTTAAAGGGGTAAATCCCAAACATCCCTAATGACAACCTTCCCACTATGTCTCTCGGCCTCTAGTTCACAATACTAGTGAAGATACTCACTCACCAGTAGACTGCCACCTCTGCTACCTGTCAATGTCACATAGGATCCCATCATAAAATAGATATCCTCGATATCTAGAGAGAGTATGTGATCTCCCACATGGAATACCTGTTGATCCACATCCCACATGTGGACCAAATACTCAAACAACCGCAATTGGGCCCTCATGCCCTAGATCTTAAAAAACTTCAGTAGCCCACACTGTCGGAGGACATTAACTATGCCTGGGTCATTCCCGACTAAGTAATCATCATCCTCATGTTCTCTCTCCCTCCACTCCAACATTCTGACAGTCAAAAACTTACATTGGAGCCACAAGGAGAAGTTAACATCTTTATTTTGCTTTGTTGGAAATTTTTATTGGCTAAACACACATAAATAATTTTTGAGTTGTGCTCGATGCAGGTGAGGGTTTATAAACAGTGTGGGATCACCGCAGGTCAGCCGTAAGGCCACCTATGAAAACCTATGGTTTCCGTAGGGCATGATATAAGCCACCTGCGGCGATCCTCACATGCACCTACCCTCACAAAATTTTACTCAAAAAACTATTTTTAACCGATAAAAACATAAATTAATCCATGGAAAATGAAGAGGACAAGAATATTGCCTTTTTAGTGGAATTCATTCGTCGAATGGTTTCTCATGCCTCCCGCAATCTACAGTGGAAGTTTGAGGTAAAATGGGGTTTTTTGGACAAGTTTTGGGTAAAATGACAATGGAATGGTAAAAAAGAGTTTTTTCCTAGATTTATTAACTTTTTACTTTTTCTATTGTTATTTTCTATTATTTTTTTCATTTTACCTAAAGACCTAAGTTCTAATGATATTGTAAGTGTTTTGATTTTTCACAGATGAAGAATATAGGAGCCTGAATGATGGAACACTGATACGTTTCTTGGTTTGTTTTTACGTTTGTCGCATATACGCATGCTTTTTAGGTTTTTCAGGAAAAACCTCGAGCTCAATCTTTGTTTGTTCTCATGCTCGCAAATCAATGAGAACATGACCGAGTATACTTTTGTTGTCTTTTCGTACTCATCATGGTAACACGAAAAATGAAACTTATGGAGTATCATTTAAGCTCTTTTCACACTTCGTAAAAATGAAAAGATTGTCGAACGACCTTGTTCTTTTCATGCTCATAAAAGTATTTGAAGAAAACATTTGATGGGCAATAGGTTATTACTTTTTCGGTCACATCAAACTAATTTACTAAAAAGGAACTGAGAGATTTCTCTTTAAGTCTTTTTCAAACTCTCTAAATATGAAAAACCCCTGAGTTTTCTCTCTTTGGACTCGTTAAACAAACATTGAAAGACCCATATGGGACCAAACCACTCCTTATTAGGGTTCTCTAAACATACTCCGAGGGACTCGTCCGAAGGATGAGCTTACATCAACAAGCATATGTTATCCTCCTCAATCTTGTGTAAAAATAAAGAGGTACTCGCCAGAAATGGTGGGGGAAATTTTGGGAAAATAAGTGTCTGTGTATTTGTGTTAGTGGAAATAATAGTCACTCTTGAACATGACACCCTCTTTATCATTATATCTGGGTTGGGAAATCTAGTTTTCTCTCGTCTAGCCTTCCAAAAATTCGTATTTTGGGTCGCCCTTGAATCAATACTACCAAGACCATTGTCGTTTTGTTCATATGTTCAAGAGAAGTCCAACCCTAAACAAGCCCTCTATCAAGTCAACCATATGCAATTATCAATTCCTACCATGTCGGCCTTCCCTATGTCAGTTTCAAATCATTTTCATACTTTGATCTACCTCGAATCTGTTACTTATTTCATGTTATTGATGGAGGATACATCAAGGCCCTCCTCTGACGAGTCTTTTCCTGTCGAATTCAACTCATCATTTAGTACCTTAGATCCTGCATGCCTCAATGGCAGGTTTCTTCGCTTTCGACAGTGGGTTCACATCATTGAACCCTAATTGGGAGATTCCATCGAGTGTTCGACTTAAGCTCATTTATTCACATTCATTAGATTGTACTAAGGTAACTTGGGAGTCATTGACATCAATGGTGATTTCCCTCGCACTTGTTAACAGTTTTCATCAATGGCTGGTAATCAAGTGGTCTCTACCATGTTCAACTTCATCACCTGTAATCACATGGTTAGATTCGTACTTACAGATGACAGGATTGAAGACCCTGGATCTCATCATTTCGGTCCAGGTTGTGATGGAGTGTTTATGTTTTGTATTGACACATAGATCCACTTTGTATGTCTCGTGGCTATGTCTGAATTTGGGTTTTCTAGAACATAGATCCACAGTGTATTTTTGATGGCTATGTAGAATCTTAGTGACATGGATCCATGGTGTATGATTGGTGGACATGATTGACATTTATGATTTAAATCACTTGTAGTCTCAGCATGGGAATGCCTACCTCAGAAATGGTATAATATTGTGCAGATGCATGGTTGTTTGCAGGTTCCTGATTGGTGTGCTCCTTGTTTCCAACACACACACACACACACACACATTTTAAAAATAATTTTGGTTGTCATGAGTTCCAGCCTCATACTTTGGGGGGCATTCTGTTACACATTATTTTGGTCACCCTGGTGATGTTTCTACAAGCATGTGTTCAGGCTCCCAAAAGAACCTTTCTTCATGTAGAAAGTGACTAGTTTCCTCTTCTACAAACTTGTTTTTAGAAAGATGTCGCAGGTTAGACATGAGATACAGTGTGGAAATGCCTGATTGCCACAGTCTGTCCTACACCTGGCTTGCATAATTTTCGCATGCTACTCTATAGCAGGGGTGCGGCGGTGTTGAAAGATTGAGAAAAGGATGAAATTCACGAAAGTTCTAGAAGGAATCTTCTATAATATGACATGGCATCCATATGGTTGGGATCCTAATCACTTCTCTGATTTGGTGGGATCATCCTAATCTCTTTAAACATCTCTCTTTCTCCTATATAATGATGGGTTTCTCATGGAAAATGTTAAGCAAGAAGAAGCTAGATTAAGCAAGGAATTAATGAAGGAATAGGCTAAGAACTGTGTGTGTAATTCTATTTCAATTGATGCTTGAGGTCTTCATTTGTCCATCAAGATATTGTGGATCTTCTTCATGCAAGTTTGGAGAAAGTGTGTATGTTGGAGAAAAGGACCACTAAAAGGGAACCTTACAACATCAAGGATGTTTGGTTGTATCTTCCACTTTTACTTAATATAATACACTGGCATGTTTCTTTCCCATAAAATCATTCTCATTTTATTACATGACTCCTTGATCACATGTATAAGTTTTCATTGAATATACTATTATTGCTTTCACTTGGGTTTGTTTGTGTCATTGCAGATCTAATATCACAAGAGCACCAGAGTGGATCAGGGACAACAAAGATATAAGGAAGCGATATTCAAAGGTATGTAACTCATCTCTTGTTTGATAGTAAATTCGATGATTAAAGCTTAGGGAAAGCGCCATGTCATGTCTTGTTTTGTTCTAGATCTAGGTGGATCTAGGGAGATCAGTTTATGTCCACATTTACCTATTAATCCAATAATAGATACACACGACAAACATGAGAGAACAATTTTCATAGTTAGAAGGGGGGTAGGGTTCTTCCTGCTCCAAGCATTTGGATTATGAAATTAGGAGAAAAATACATAGTGATGGGGTACAAGCCTCTATTGAGACACCTCCACTATTTATCAAATGATTATAATTCCTCCAGTAATAGTACATTATATAAGGTTTTCAGTGAATGGTTTGGATGAAGGTTGTTCTCCTAGATCATTATTGCAGTAGTTGAATAGTCTCAATTGTTTTTGTGTGGTTGTGTTTCAAAGGTTGTTATTGCATTGCTTAACCTAGAATCAAATCTTTTTATTCCACTCTTCAACCTAGAATTAAAGGTTATTTTCTTTGTGGTTGTATTTTAAGGTATTATGGATCAATGATTGATAATATCATTCACTTGGGAATTGTCATGTGTAACTGAAGATTTTCATTCAACATAGTGAATGATTTCATTGACTTTCATTCTCCATTGCTAAAATTATTTCATTGGCATTATTGAAATTTCAAATTTAAGATTGATCAATTTTTTTCAACAAAAAGTGTTGAAGATGTCGAGTTGGAATTATTTTACTTGTAATGTTTTCAAGAAATTTCTAGTACAAGTTGTAGTTAAAGATTTATTTTATTTGGATTTTTCATTGCCTAAATACTTGAGTTGGCGATTATTGAAATTTTGAATTTAGGACTGGTCAAATTTCTGTAAGAAATAGTGTTGAAAATGTAGATATGAGATTTTGTTACTTGTATTTTCTTTGTGGAATGTCCAATATGAGTTGTAGTTAATGATTTTTATTTTTTTTGCATTATTCCTTGCTAAAATTCTTGTGTTGGTGATTGTTGAAATTCTAATTTAAGATTGTTTAAATTTCTTTATGGAATAGTGTTGAAAATATCAAGTCAGCATTTTGTTACTTGTAATGTGTTCATGGAATTTCCAATCTAAACTCCAGTTAATGATTTATTGAATTTTCATTATTCATTCACAAAACTATTGTGTTGAAGATTGTTGAAATTCTAATTAGAAATTATTCATTCTAATTGTTTAAAATTTTAATGCATAATTTAATCATGTGTGTCTTGTTAAAATTGTGATCTTTTCCAGTGTATTAATATTGTTATTGTTGAAATTTTTGGACCAATGTAACTAATTCAATGGTCACATGTATTATTTTCATCAAATAAGATAAAAGTAATAGAGTTTGTGTTCGAATATTCAAGAATACTAAGATGGGGGGGGTGAATCGGTATAGAAGTATTTCAACAATTTTAAACTTCAAGAACTACATAAACATTAATAATTAATCATCACATAAACACATACACATTGCACACAAATTTTTATGTGGAAACCCAACTGGGAGGAAACCACAAAAACTTTTCTTATGTAGTTTCAAGACTTTACAAGCACCAACTTGAAGGAAGCACCTGCTCCTTGAGTTTTCCAACACCTATTGGAAGGAGACACCAATCCCCTTGGAGTATTTTAAATGGTGATACAATATCAAATCAACCTTCAAATACAATCCCAAAATCACTTCTTAAATCTACATACAAAACTGCTCAGAACTGTACCTCAAATCTGCAAAATTATAAGATTCACCAAAAGCTCAATTTTCTGTTTTTTATTCTAAAACTTAGACCTTAGATGTTAGGATATGGTATCCTTCTAATGAAATGGGTGGAATTCAGTTTGGAACTATCAATCTTCAAAGATAACCATTTTATCTCGAACATCTATTTGGGACTAGTTTATGGATTAGTCACAAACCCTAACTTACAACTAGAATAAATATGTACCTATAATGAATCAGGTTTTGAATCTTGTATCCAATATTCTTAAGTATATTATCTAAAATTCCTCCAATTTTTTCCCCTTGACTCGTCGCCAAAAAAAAGTTATAGAAAAAATGGCAAGATGGCACGTTTTGAAGAAGAAAACCCTAGTTTTAAGAACCTCAACTTCCATTGAGTAAAAATCCAAACCTATAATGAGTCATGACCTGAAATTCATACCCAATATTATTCACTATATATTCTAAAACACCTCCAAGTTTCATTATGTGAATCATTCTAGAAAAAAAATTATATTGAAAATTCCAGGATGACCTTCAAAGAAAACCCTAGAACAAATCATCACAAGACTTCATCTTCCCTTGGAATTTCGCCCATCTTCACTTCACCTTCCCTTGGAAATTCGCTCCTCTAAGCTAATATTCGCTCTTATTCCTTAGATAGGTAGAATTGGTGTGATCCAAATCCCAAGTGAGGCTCCTCTTATTTATATGAGTCTTCTCCAGATGAGGGGGTGCGAGCAAGGGTCACAACTTTTGGGTCACACCTATTCCTTAAGGATGGACGACCTTAGAGGCTTATTTACTTTAGTTTATGGGATTATTCTCTTAGATTTAGGGGCTTAGTCACTTGTATTTATGGGCTTCTTCTCTTGGGTTTAGGAGCTTCTTCACTTGGATTTAGGGGCTTCCTGGGTTTAGAGGCTTCCTCACTTGCTTTTAGGGATTCTTCAAGGATTCCTCAAGGCTCCATTTGTGTACAAATCAAAGTGGGAATGTGGAAACAACCACATGTTATCTCATCTAGTGAGGGATATTCTTAAAAGATACTCCATAAGGGGACCACTTTGGAGTTATATTGATGCAAACCCCCACCCTTCCTCGGGGTTTGCATGACCTCCCAGTCTAGGATCATTCTTCTGAGGAGTTGAATCAGCTCTAGGATCCATAATGGATCCTCTATTAATGTAATAGGCCCCTATGATTTCTCCTTGGGTGCAGGTCCGTACAAATACAAACCCCGTGGGCTCCTTCTCTAAGCCTCTTTTATCCTTAAAATCAAATTTTGGGCGCTAGCCCCTTAACTTCGGCCAAAATATCATATGACTGAGGCTCGGAACCGAGTGGTTACAATAAAGGCACCTATCTAGAGCTTTGGGGATCTTTCACTTCGCTACTCCGGACTGCAAAGGTTCTTCTCTCAATACACACTAATTCTCCCGAATGACGAAGTGGTGAATTCCCGAGAAGGAACTTATCTGTGACTCCGACATTCCGAAGCTTCAGGCTTCGGAAGACCTAACCATGCAACAACACAAATCACCCAAATGTCGAACTGGTAAACTACTCTGGCACTCTCTAGATCCAGAGCTTCGGGCTTCGAAAACTCTTACAACACAACACCACAATCCTCCTGAATGTTGAATTGGAAAATTCTCAGCGGGCTCCTAGATCAATGGTTCACACTTGTCCAACATCCAATGGCTATGATCTACTTCAGAAATCTAGACTTCAGGATTTCCTAGGCCTTCCACACGCAATACCTTCGAACCGCCAAACACCAAATTCAAAATCGACGGCTCTCACTCCTCCTGCAGCCAATGACTGAGATCTCCTCTGAAACTATGGGCTTCAGGACTTATTGTTATTGATCACCACCAAACCCCCTAAATGTTGAATGTCTAATTGGATAAGGTTTGGGATCTACGGTCCACATTTCCGTGTCGATGGATGACTTGAATTGATTCCCATCTTCGAGACTTTGGGACTTTTCACACCAAAGAAACTCTCACCCTCAATTCTCTGGAGAGTCGAATATTCAGACACTCGCTTATCTTCTGACATGTTTCCCCAATGACCAATGGTAAGGATTCACTCTGGAGTTTGGAACTTCAGGGAATTTCAAACCAAAGACTTTTTCACCCACAATCCTCTAGATCGTTGAACTTCTGAAGTGTGAGATATTACAATTTGTGTTCCCTCGCGCACAAAGTCGATGGCTGGGATATAATCTTCTCTGACAACACTTTCTCCTCCTTCTTGGGATTAATTCGATGGCCTAGATATATGCTCCACAGTAGATCCAATGGCTCATACTCCTAGTTATATATAGTGTAGATTCACTTCGGAACTTAAGAGCTTTTTCCTCCTTTACAACAAATGGCTTAAAACAGTCGAAGCGGGGAAGTGCTTAACGACCACGCACCTTACCTTGATCTGATGGTTGTGTGAGGTCTTGACTTCTATCAAACAAAAACTTTTTGTTCTCCTTCAATCAAATATATTTTTCTCTCTTTCTAGGGACTTATTCACGCTATCACTCCTCGATCTTCTGTCAACTGAACGACTAGAACTCAGGTGAACACCTTGAACTTCCCTCCTGAGATTCCAATTTATAAAATTCATCTACAATTGATTTACACTTTATCTCCTCAAAGCTTTGTCCAGTCAAAGGACTCAGAACTTCTGGAAACATGCCTTGTGCTTCCTCTCCTCTAAGTTTGAGACTTAAACAAGCCTCATGGGAGCACCTTGTGCTTCTCTGTAGTTTGGAACTTGAACTATCTTATGGTGCACACTTGTGTTATTTCTCCTGAGATTGGAACTTCTTCGACTACAAAGGATCTCGAGCCTTTGTTTTTTTAGATGAGTTCTTGTGCCCTCCTGGCACTCATGCTCTTTCTCTTGAGCTTGCGAACATTGTCAGGGTGTTCTTTCAAATGACTCCTTATGTCCTCCTGGAAGTTACTATATTTCTTCTGAGCCTTACCAACACGTAGAAAGGATGTTGGCTTCGTGCACTCCTTTCACTTGCCTCCTGAGTCTTGGAATTCGAAGACTCACCTCCACTCACTCTGTGCAGACTTTCACTGACCTTCTCTTGAGATTTTACATTGTTCTAAGTGTAGGCACACTCCTTGCGCTCTCTCTTTGCACTCTTTGCACTATCCCTTTTGAGCCTTATGACCTGTTCTGGTGTGCCCATCTGGCACGCTCTTCCTGACCGCCTGAATGATTTCTTGTGAACACCTTTCCCTCTATTTTTATAGTTTTTCCACAACTCTAACATGCACTTCTTGCACTAGCCTTGAGAGCCTAGGACACTCACAAAATCATGCAGATGGAGAAGTCTATCTATTGCTACAAAGGAAACAATTATACATCAATGTCATTCATACATGCATAGTAAACATTCAGAAAAAAAAATAGTAAACACATGTTCATTCAAAAGATACACACATAGAGACTCATATGCAGGGAAATATCCTTTTGTATTAAATCTGAATGCTTTGTAAAATGTTTACAAGATTGGACTGCAACAAAGTCTCAGTTATTATCTCCTCCCTTATCTTATTTTTCTCTTCTCATGAGATTATATCTAATTCTCTCATTTCACTAATTCCTTCTAATCTCAATACATTGAGTTTTTTACAAAACATGGGCTTCTCGAGCCTTCCTCACCTACTTACACTAAATTACAATTAATTTACATCTAGTCCAAATTGGATCTAGATTCATTTACCTATCATCCATTAAAGGTGACTTACATGCATCTTTACACAATACAATGGCTCATCCCTCCTTGAGCCTTACAATATTTAATTAAATTAAATTTTAGATTTTAAACTCAAAATGAGAAGGATGGTGCTTCTCTCTCTTTGGGATTTTCTCCCTCCTAGTGCATTGTTGTGCTAGCTGCTGAGACATTATTGATACTCCTACATCATACTCCTCTGTTGAAAAAATCATGAGCTCCTTCTCATGGCTCCTTTGTTGTTGTTATTGAGATCCTCTTGGGTCCCAAAGTCCACTCTAGAGATGTCCATCTGTTCCTCTTTCTTTTTGTTGTTGTTGTAGGATCTTCTCTTGGTTTCCAAACTTTATGTTGTAGTGCCCCATTTATATTTCCACTGCAATATCTTCTTGTCAGCCTCCACCTACTATTGATTGTCTCCTTCTTTTACTTCAGCATCAACCTCCTTGTCTCCGCAATCTCCTCGTCCAGCTTGTCCATGGGATGGCTCCTCTCCTGAAGTCTTCTATGTTGTTGCATTTCCTCCTCTTCATCAATCTCCAACTTGACTTGTTGGAAAAGCCTCCTATGGGTTATTTATCCTTATCCCAGGGCTTCCAATTCTTCATACAAATTAAAGGGAAGATCATCATGATCTCCCATGCTAGCTTCATCTCCTGTGGCATTGGCTTGCGACTCCACTATAGACTCCAAATTTGTAGCAATATTACTCAGATGTTGCTCAACATTATCTTTGTCAGTCTTCCTCTGTCTCTGGATTATCTAACCAATCCTCCAGTAGCTTCAAATCTTCCTCCCACTGAGACAATATGACATTTGAATGCTCCTCCTGAACATTCCTTTGGGTCAAAACTATGTGGGCCTCCTCTTCTTTCATCTCTTGGGAATAATTCAGTGTCTGCTCCTTCTCCTCCTCCATGACAGTCTATGTTGGATGTCCTTCTTCTTCTACACATGTAGTTACACATAAACTATTAGTTTTAAAAACATTTGGCCCAATGGTCTCTTCCTCAGATGCCTCTTGCATCACATTCTCATGTGCAACACATGCATTGTCCTCTGTTGGGATTCTTGGAAGGAATATGTTGATTCCCCCAATGATTAGAATACACCTCTCATCTTCCTCCTCGAGAGTTGAAGTATTCAACTTCTCATCATCATCATTCATATGGTCTGCAATCCCACATGAATCTTCATGGTCATGAGGCTTCTCTCTTAACTCTTCCTCCTTCTCTTATGTCATCAATCATTGTTGATATATTTCCTCCCTAATCAACACTCTTTGTTGCTATGAACTCTCCTCTAAGTTCCTGAGTCTCTCAGACAGTCTCATCTCCTATTTTCCCACCTGGAAACCTGACTTTTCATTTATTCCCTCCTAGCAATATTTGATATCTTCAACTGATCTCTTCTCATACCTCTCCTGGTAATCTATGGGATCTCCAGCTGATATCCCTTCATCATCACCAAGGCTCTCTCCATCTCCTGGTTCACAGACATAAACCATCTCCTCCTCTGTGTTCCTAAGGTTTTCCACTTTCCTCGACCACCTCCTCAGCATCTGCTTTTTCTTCCTAGAAATCAATTGTTGGATAGGCCACTTCACCTTCTTCTTCAAGGGCCAATCATACCTCCAACTCCCATGCTCTACTTGCTTCATTTTCATCATCAACTTATCAATCTCTTCTTTGGTTTCCTTGAGTTGATTTTCCATATTCTCTCTACTTACTATCTCTAAAAAAGTTTCTACCCTGATACCATTTGATGCAAACCCCCACCCAGCCTCCTCAGGGTTCGCGTGACCTCCCAGTCTAGGATCATTATTCTAAGGAAATGAATCATCTCTTGGATCCCTGTTGGCTCCCCTCTTAATGTACACAAGCCCCGCTAATTTTTCCTTGGGTGCAGGTTCCTACAAATCCAAACCCCTCAGGCTCTTTCTCTAAGCCCCTTTTATCCTTAAAATCAAATCTCAGGTGCTAGCCCATTAACTTTGGCCAAAATATCATATGACCAAGGGATAGAACTGAGTGCTTACCAGAAAGGTGCCTATCTGGAGATTTGAGGCTCTGACACTTTGCTACTCCAAGCTTCGGAGGTTTTTCTCTCAATACACGTTGATTCTCCCGAACGTCGAAGTGGTGAATTCCTGAACATACACTTATCCATGACTTCGGTGCTCCAGAGCTTCAGGCTTTGGAAGACTTGACCACGCAACAACACAAATCACCTTAACATCAAACTAATGAACTACTCTGATTCTCTCTGGATCTGGAGCTTCAGGATTCAGAAACTCTTACAACACAACACCACAATCCTCTCGAATGTTGAATCAGTGAATTCTAGGAGGGCTATTGGATCAATGGTCCACACTTCTCAAACAACCAACAGTTGTGATCTACATCAGAAATCTGGGCTTCAAGAGTTCCTGCTCGTTCCACACACAATACCTCTGAACCGTCTAATGTCGAATTCGAAATTGACGGCTCTCCCTCCTCCTGCAACCAACAACTGAGATCTCCTCTATAACTCTGAGCTTCAGGAGTTCTCACTACTGATCACCACCAAACCCTCGAACTGTTGAACAATGAATTGGCGAAGGGCTAGGATCTACGGTCCACATTTCCCTGTCAATGGACAGTCAGGATTGATTCCAGGCTTCAGGACTTTCCGTACCAAAGAAACTCTCACCCTCAATCCTACAAAGTAAAGAATCTTTGGAAACTCTCTTATCTACTAACATGTTGTTGAGCACTCAACAAACCCTAAAAATCCTATGTCAAATTTTACTTTTTGGGTACCACTTGATCTTTTTCACTGTCTAATTCGACTTCAGTATGAAAAATGTTGCCTTTGCTTATCGTTTTGTTTTTCTTCAAGTCTCTCAAAGTCTTATTGAACATGTGAAAATCGATAACTTAAAAGGACTTAACATTTTAATAAACAAAGAATCGACGGCCAAAATTTTCCCAA
>ML807745.1:46802-66738 GCA_009831015.1 Picea engelmannii | reverse complement strand
GGGCTATGGATGCTCGCTTGCAGTGGAGCAAGGTTTGTGATGTCGGGTTGACTCCACCGGGGCTATGGATGCTCACTAGAAGAGGAGCAACACCATAGCAAGTGGGTAAAGGTAACTAAAGGCTCTAGGCTAGTGAATACTTTACTAGAATTTTGTTCAAGAGGGCATGAGTCAGGGTTAGAGGAAATGAAGGAGGAATAAAGGTTAAAAACCCCATGGGCAGACCCAGAAGCATCAACTGGAGAATTTCAAATGCAAGGGTAAATGAAGCTCTGATTTAAAACCATTAAGGTTCTCCACCAACTTTCGTATCAGCCGAGCATGAAGGCGGAACAAAGATTCTACTTTTTCCTAGTAAGTCACCATTTGTTGAGCACTCAACACACCCTAAAAATCCTATGTGAAATTTTAATTTTTGGGTAGCACTTGATATTTTTCACTGTCAAATTCGACATCACTATGCAAAATGTTTCCTTTGCTTATTGTTTTGTTTTCCTTTAAGTCTCTCAAAATCTGCTTGAACATGTGAAAACCCATAACTTAAAAAGACTTAACATTTTAATAAACAAAGAATCAACGACCAAAATTTTCCCGACGCACTCAATGATTCAGCATCAGAAAGATTTCAAGATGAAGGAAATTCATTTGAAGAAACCGCAATCGTCGAGCGCTGATTTTTCAGCATTGGCTAACGAAAGTTTCTCTTTCATGAAAAGCATCTCGCAAGGATATCACCGAAAACCGATTCCCTTCATCGTCCGTAAAAGGGAAAAAGAGTAAGCATTGGATGAATAAAGAAACAATATCACCGATCGCCGACTTCCAAAACATTTTCGGCATCATAGGTTTTCGAGGACGTTAACCCATAAGGAAAATACGCAATAGGTTTATCTCTGAAGACCGATCCCCAATGCCTTTTCAACATCGACAGTCCCAAGTTTAGCTTAGAGTGCATGACTTGAAAAATGTCCCGAGTCTGACCAATACCCACAAGCTAAGTTCCCGGCCTGTAGTGCCATGTATCCTGAGTCAGTGGTGCCACATCAACGTCGTATGATGAAATCGATCGGCGTCGGAGGTTTTTCGCAAAAGGATATCAATGAAAATACAAGGTAACTCGAAGCACCACTAAGTATAAAATTGGGGCTAATTTACAAGAAAATTTGGACAAATAACATAGTAGATACACATGCAAAGAGAAGAAATGATGCATTCAACCGCTACAACCAGAATCCTTTCGTCAAAATTTCAAGACTTTATATTAGATTTCCATCGAGCTTAGGTTACATACAGGAGACACTGTCTACACCTTTTGGCCAACCAACCCAGTTTACATTAAGAAAATGAAAGTTTTCACAAAAAAAGGAAACCTATCAAAATTTTGTGTCATGTCTGAGAATACAAAATAGAGTTCGTCAATCATGCCTCTTCTGCGCGTGGACTTTCTCCCCGGCTACTTCGTGAACCCTGAGATGTTTTCATTTTCGTTCTTCTGACACCCTTTGTGCTTCATGTAGCTACACGATCGTATCTTGCACTTCCTGAACCTGTCTCTTGAGCCAGGTTATGTTCCCTTCATGACCTTGTGGTACTGACACCTCAAGGGTCTTTGCCGCCAATTGCCATCTTAAGTCTCTATTTTCCTAGTAGAGTTCAGCAATGGCGAGTTGTGCCTTCTCCAGCTACGATGTCGGGTCTCAAACGTTAGAACCCGAGGCATGTTTCCTCCTCGTTCTACTCCCGCTTCCCCGACTTTCAGTTTCGACAGGCTCCAATCACCCTTTCAAAGAATTATCTTGAGATGACTATTGGAAAATTGTTATGAGAGACCGCCACGTGGCGAGTTTTGTTTTGTTTAATTGCACTTTAGCCATTATTCTTAGTTAATTTTATGTTATAAATAATAGAATCGACCAAAGTCAAGGGTCGATGGTTGTTGAAATAAACTCTCTTTTGTTTGTTAAGAACTATTTCCTATCTCGTTTCATGAATGGATGATGTAATGATTAAGAGCTATTTAATATATTGTTAAGTTATCTGATGCAATGGTTTACAGTTCTTTTCTTTATGATGAGTACGAATCGTTGTGTTATTATGTGATGGATGATTCAAGTAGGTGAATTATTTTTCTTTCCATTATATTATCACATATGTGTTTTCTTTTTGATAATTAGTATCTCAGACAGTAATTGGATGCTCACATGGTTAACATATTAGTACTAGGCCTGTGGTATAAAATTATCGTCTGCATGCTTGAGTAGCGGGTTATCCCAAGCTCAGCCTCTTCCCCATTAGTTAAACTTAATCTTGTTTGTTTCCAAGTTGGTTTATACCAGCTTACATCTCATATCAGTCCCACGTAAGAGAAAATACAAAAAGAGAAAGTCCAAACTGAAGGAGGCGCTTTCACAAGAAAATGTAAAGCCCATCGATAAATTGGCTGGATCACAAGATCTGGAGAACGATTCCACTATTAAACGTTGTAGAGTCTAATTTAGCCTCGGTGGTAGGTTTGGTTCCTATTGTTGAATTAAAGGGATCTAGGACCCATCAACACACGTGTCCCAAATGACCAATGGTCAGTATTCACTCTAGAGTTCAAGACTTCGGGGAATTTCACACCAAAGCACCTTTTCACCCATGATCCTTCTGATCGTCGAACATCTGAGCTATTAGATCTTACGATTCATGTTCTCTCACGTGTAGATCCAAAATATGGGATCTTATCTTCTCTGACAATGCTTTATGCTCCTTCGTGGGCTTGATCTGATAGCCCACATATATGCTCCATGGTCGATCCAATGGCTCATACTCCTCCCAATGATCTATAGCATAGATTCACTCTAGGACTTCAGAGCTTTTTCCTCCTTTACAACAAATGGCTTAAAAAAATCGAAGCGACAAAGTCCAAAGGACTTCGGTGCTTAAAAACCACACACCTTACCTTGATTCAATGGTTGTGTGAGGCCCTAACTTATCTCAAACATATCTCGTCCTTCCACCTTCAATCAAAGATATTTTTTCCTCTTTCTGGGGACTTATTCCCACTATCACTCCTCAAGATTCTCTTAGCTGAACGACTTGAACTCACGTGCACACCTTGCGCTTCCCTCTTGAGCTTCGGATTTATAAAAGTTTTATGCACTTGATTTGCGCTTTCTCTCCTCATATATTTGTCCAGTCAAAGGACTTGGAACTTCTAGAAACATGTTTTGCACTTCCTCTCCTATAAGTTTGAGACTTAAAGAAGCCTCATGCACACACATTGCGCTTCTCCACAGTCTGGAACTTGGACTGTCTTCTAGCGCACACTTGTGCTATTTCTCCCGAGCTTCAAATTTCTTCATCTACAGAGGGTCTTGGCCCTTTTTTTCTTCAGATGATTTACTGTTCCCTCCTGGCACTCACGCACTTTATCCTAAGCTTGGGAACGTTGTCAGAGTGATCTTTCAGATGACTCCTTATGTCCTTTTGGAACTTACTATCTTTCTTCTGAGCTTTACCAACACTTAGACAGGAAGTTGGCTTCGTGCACTCCTTGCACTTACCTCCTGAGTCTTGGACTTCAAAGACTCAACTACGCACTCCTTGTTCTTAATCTGTACAGACTTTCACTAACCTTCTCTTGAGATTTTACATTGTTATGAGTGTAGGCGCACTCTTTGCACTCGCTCTGTGCACTTTTTCACTATCCCTTCTAAGCCTTATGGCCTATTATGGTGCGCCCATATGGAATGATCTTCCTGAACTCCTGAATGAGTTCTTGTGCACACCTTGTGTTGGATTTTTATAGTTTTTCTACAACTCTAACATGCACTCCTTGCACTAGCCTTGAGAGCCCAGAACACTCACAAACTCACAAGATAGAGAAGTCTATCTATTCCTGTGAAGGAAACAATTATACATCCATGGAATTCATACATACACAGTAAACATTCAAAAAATAAATAGTAAACACATGTTCATTCACATAATACACACACAGAGACTCATATGCAGGGAAATATGCTTTTGTATTAAATTTGAATTCTTTGTACAATGTTTACAAGAATGGACTGTAACAGAGTCTCATTTCTTCTCTCCTATCCTCTCTTCTCTTGGTCTTCTCATTATCTTCTCTCTAATTCTCTCATTGCACTAATTCCTTCTAATATCAATACATTGAGATTTTTACAAAAGAGGGGCTTCTCGAGCCTTCCTCACCTACTTACATTAAATTACAATTAATTTACATCTAGTCCAAATCGGATCTAGATTCATCTACCTGTCATCCATTAAAGGTGAATTACATGTAGCTTTACACAATACAATAGCTCATCCCTCCTTGAGCCTTACAATATTTAATTACATTAAATTTTATATTTTAAACTCAAAACGAGAAGGATGGTGCTTCTCTCTCCTTGGGATTTTCTCCCTCCTAATGCATTGTTGCGTTGGCTGCTGACACGTTGCTGATGCTCTTGCATCATACTCCTTTGCTGAAAAAATCACGAGCTCTTTCTCATGGCTCCTATATTGTTGTTTTTGAGATCCTCCAGGATCCCAAACTCCACTCTAGACATGTCCATCTCCTCCTCTTCCTTTCTGCTATTGTCATCATATTGTTGTTGCAAGCTCTCCTCTTGGTTTCCAAACTTTATGTTGTAGTGCCCCATTTATATTGCCACTTCAATCTCTTCTTGTCGTCCTCCACCTATTCTTGAATATCTCCTTGTCTGAATTCATCATTAGCCTCCTTATCTCCTCAATCTCCTCCTCTAGCTTGTCCATGGGATGGCTCCTCTCCTGCAGTTTTCTCTGTTGTTGCATTTCCTCCTCTTCATAAATATCCAACTTGAATTGTTGAATGAGCCTCCTATGGGTTATTTCTCCTTCTCCCAGGGCTTCCAATTCTTCATATATATTAAAGGGCATATCATCATGATCTCCCATGCTAACTTCATCTCTTGTGGCATTGGCTTGTGACTCCACTACAGACTCCAAATTTGCAGCAATATTACTGAGATGTTGCTCAGCCATCTCCTCTAACATTTTTCTTTCTTCCAGTTCCTTTGTCTCTCTGTCATCTCCTTAGGTTGGCATAAGTCTAGCTTCATCCAACTGTTCCTCATTCTTGAATTCTTCTCCATTCTACATGAATGTCTCCATCTTTCGGTCTTCCCCTATCTCTGGATTGTCTAACCAATCCCCTAGTAGCTTCAACTCTTTCTCCCACTGAGAGAGTATGACATTTGAATGCTCCTCTTGAAAATTCCTATGGCTCACAACTATGTGGGCATCCTCTTCTTTCATCTCTTCGGAAAATTTCAGTGTCTGTTCCTTCTCCTCCTCCATGACATTCTCTATTGGTTGTCCTTGTTCTTCTGCACTTGTAGTTACACATAAACTATTAGTTTTAAAAACATTTGGCCTAATGGCCTCTTCCTGGGATGCCTCCTGCATCACCTTCTCACATGCAACACATGCATTGTCTTGTGTTGGGATTCTTGGCAGGAATCTCTCGATTCCCCCAATGATTAGAATGCACCTCTCATCTTCCTCCTCGAGAGTTGAATATTCAACTTCCCATCATATTCATTCATATGGTATGCAATCCCACATGAATCTTCATTCTCATGAGGCTTCTCTCCCACCTCTTCCTCCTCTTCTATCAACACTCCTTGCATATCTATTTCCTCCATGATCAACACTCCTTATTGATATGAACTCTCCTCTGAGTTCCTGAGACTCTCGGATAGTCGCATCTCCTCTTTTCCCACCTGGAAACATGAATTTTCCTTTATTCTCTCCTGGCAGTCTTTGAGATCTTCAATTTATCTCTTCTCATAGCCCTCCTGGTAATATATGGGATTTCTAGTTGATATCCCTTCCTCATCACCGAGGCTCTCTCCATCTTCTGGTTCACAGACATAAACTATCTCCTCCTCTGTGTTCCTGAGGTTTTCCATTTTCCTCATCCACCTCCTAAGCATCTTCTTCTACTTCCTGGCAATCAATTGTTAGATATGCCACTTCACCTTCTACTTCATGGGCCACTCATACCTCCATCTCCCATGCTCTCCTTGTCGTATTTTTAGCATCATATTTTCGAGATCCTCTCTGGTTTCATTGATTTCTCAATCCATATTTTCTATGATTACTATCTATAAATAGATTTTACGCTCTGATACCATTTGATGCAAACCCCCACCCAACCTACTCAGGGTTCATGCGACCTCATGGTCTAGTATCATTCTTCTGAGGACATGAATCAGCTCTCGGATCCCTGTCAGATCCCCTCTTAATGTACACAGGCCCCTCTTATTTCTCCTTGGGTGCAGGTCTGTACAAATCCAAACCCCGTGGGGCTCCTTCTCTAAGCCCTTTTTATCCTTAAAATCATATTTTGGGCGCTAGCCCCTTAAATTCGGCCAAAATATCATATGATTGAGGGTTGGAATCAAGTTCTTACCAGAAAGGTTCCTATCTGGAGCTTCGAGGCTCCAACACTTTGCTACTACAGGCTTCAGAGGTTCTTCTCTCCATACACGTGAATTCCTGATCAAGCACTTATCCGTGACTCTGGAACTCCAAAGATTCGGGCTTCGAAATACCTGACCATGCAACAACACAAATAAATTGAACATCGAACCGATGAACTACTCCAGCGCTCTCTGGCTCCAGAGCTTCAGGGTTCAGAAACTCTTACAACACAACACCAAAATCCTCTCAAACGTCGAATTGGAAAATTCCAAGAGGGCTCCTGGATTGACGATCCGCACTTCTCCAACAACCAACGACTATGATCTACTTCATAACTCTAGGATTCAAGAGTTCCTGTTCCTTCCACACGGAATACCTCTGAATTGTCGAACGCTGAATTCAAAATCGACGGCTCTCGCTCCTCCTGCAACGAACGACTGAGATCTCCTTTGAAACTCTGGTCTTTGGTAGTTCTCTCTACTAATCACCACCAAACCCTAGAACTATTGAACAATGAATTGGTGAAGGGCTGGGATCTATGGTCCATGTTTCCCTATCGATCGACAACTGGGATTGATTCTGAGCTTTGGGACTTTCCAGACCAAAGAAACTCTCACCCTCAATCCTTCAGAGTGTCGAATCTCCGGACAATAGATTATATTCTAACACGTGTCCCCAACAACCAACGATCATGATTCACTTTGAATTTCAAGACTTCGGGGTGTTTTACACCAAAGAACTTTTTCACCCATGATCCTCCCAATTGTTGAACTTCCGAACTATGAGATCTTATGGTTCATGTTCGCTCGCGTGTAGATTCGACAAATGGGATCTAATCTTATCTGACAATGCTTTACCCTCCTTCTTGGGCTTGATATGATGACCCAAATATATGCTCCACGGTCGATCCAATGGCTCATACTCCTCCTAGTGATCTATAGCATAGATTCACTCTGGGAATTCAGAGCTTTTGCCTCCTTTACAACAAATGGAGTAAAACAGTCGAAGCGATGAAGTCCAAAGGACTTCGATACTTAACAACATCGCACCTTACCTTGATTTGATGGTTGTGCAAGGTCCTAACTTCTCCCAAACAAATCTTTCCCTTTCGCCTTCAATCAAATATATGTTTCCCTCTTTCTGGGGAATTATTCCCACTATCACTCCTCGAGCTTCTATCAATTGAACGAATTGAACTCGGGCACACACCTTGTGCTTCTCTCTTGAACTTCGAATTTATAAAAGTCATATGCACTTGATTTTTGCTTTCTCTCCTCAGATATTTGTCCAGTCAAAGGACTCAGACCTTCTAGAAACACGTCTTGCGCTTCCTCTCCTCTAAGTTTGAGACTTAAAAAACCCTCATGCACACACCTTGCACTTCTCCGCAGCCTGGAACTTGGACTGTCTTCTAGCGCACACTTGTGCTATTTCTCCTAAGCTTATAACGTCTTTGTCTACAAAGGATCTCAACCCTTTTTTTCTTCCGATGAGTTCTTTTTCCCTCCTATAACACACACTCTTTCTCATGATCTTGTGAACATTGTTAGAGTGTTCTTTCAGATGACTCCTTATGTCCTCTTGGCACTTACTATCTTTGTTCTGAGCTTTACCAACACTTAGACACGATGTTGGCTTCATGCATTCATTGCACTTACCTCCTGAGTCTTGGACTTCGAAGACTCATCTGTGCACTCCTTGCGATTACTCTATGTAGACCTACACTAACCTTCTCTTGAGATTTTACATTGTTCTGAGTGTAGGAGCACTCCCTATGCTTTCTCTTTGCAATCTTCACACTATCCCTTCTGAGCCTTATGACCTGTTCTAGTGTGCCCATATGGTACGCTCTTCCTGAACTCCTGAATGAGTTCTTACGCAAACCTTGCACTGGATTTTTATAGTTTTTCCACAACTCTAACGTGCACTCCTTGAACTAGCCTTGAGAGCCCAAAACACTCACAAACTCACACAGATAGAGAAGTATATCTATTCCTTCAAAGGAAATAATTATAAATCCATGGAATTCATACATGAATAGTAAACATTCGGAAAAAAAAACAATAAACACATGTTCATTCATAGAATACACACAAAGAGACTCATATGCAGGGAAATATGATTTTGTATTAAATCTGAATTCTTTGTACAATGTTTACAAGAATTTACTACAACAGAGTCTTAGTTCTTCACTCATCTCCTCTCTTTTCTTGCTCTTCTCATGAGCTTCTCTCTAATTCTCACATTGCACTAATGCCTTCTAATTTCAATACATTGAGATTTTTACAAAAGAGGGGCTTATTGAGCCATTAAAGGTGACTTACATGCAAGTTTACACAATACAATGGCTCAAACCTCCCCGAGCCTTACAATATTTAATTACATTAAATTTTAGATTTTAAAATCAAAACAAGAAGGTTGGTGATTTTCTCTCCTTGGGATCTTCTCCCTCCTAGTGCATTGTTGCACTAGTTTCTGATGCATTGTTGATGCTCCTGCATCATATATACAATTATGTCAAGGCTCCTTAAGTCTCTTCAAGGATTCTTCAAGTGGACACGTCATCATCACTTTTAGGGGCTTTTGGGATTATTCTAAGGTTGACATCAATGACAATCGATTTTCCAAAAATATCCCCCTTTGGAATTGATGGAAAGTTAGTAAAACAATCGTACTTCCCCTGTCTTCCTTCTCTGATCCCAGTGACTGTATTGTCCTCTTTTATTCATGCTAACCCCCCCTCTATTCATGCTTTTAGTTTTAGTAATTTTTTCTCCCCCTTTTACATCAATGGCAAAGGGTAACTCCCCCTAACAGTATTCCCCTTTTTGTTCTTGTAGAAGATTATGGAAATAAATTTGGAGCAGAAATTACTCCTAGTTTTTTTCGAATATACTCAAAGGTCTCCCTAGGAAGTGTCTTTGTGAAGATGTCTACAATCTATTCTTTTTCCAAATGTGCTCCAACTTAATATTCATTTCTATGACTTGTTCCCATAGAGAATGGAACTTAATACAAATATGTTTGGTCTTGGAATGAATCACTAGATTATTGGAGATTCTTATAGCACTGGAGTTGTCACAGAGTATCAGAAGAGGCTCATCATATCTCACTTGTATGTCTTGCAGGGTTTGCTTCATCCAAATAATATGAGCACAACATGTTACTAATGTGATATATTATGCTTCTACTATGGATAAGGATATTGAATATTGCTTCTTACTCAACCAAGACACTAAGAAGTCACCTAAGTAGAAAGATACTCCACTTGTACTTCTTATGTCATCAATACTTCCTTCCCAATCTTCATCCATGTAGGTTACGAGAGTTAACTAATTTCCTTTTGGATACCATAGCCCAAAATCTGTTGTTCCTTTAATATATTTGAAGAACCTTTTCACTTCTACAACATGGGTTTCCTTTGGTGCCACTTAAAATATTGCAACATGTCCAACTGCTTGCATTACATTTGGTCTTGAAGTTGTCATATAGAGTAGACTACCAATCATTAATCTGTAGATTCTTTGATTCGCTTCTTTATATTCATCATCTTGGCTCAACTTGCAACCAATGACCATAGGAGTACTCACAGGTTTACAGTCTTCCATTTTTAACTTCTTTAACATCCTTGATGTACTTGGTTTGGGAAATGAAAATTCCTTCATCTAGCTGAGATATCTGGAGTCCCAAGAAGAAAGTCAAGTCCCCAAGTAGGGACATTTCAAGTTCATTATGCATATCCTTGGTAAAATTTTGACTCAATCTATCATCATCACTTCCAAATATGATGTCATCAACATACACTTCAAAAATTATCATACTACCTTGATCCACTTTTATGTAAAGGTTATTATTTGTATTTCTTCTTTTGAATCCTTGTTATTGTAAGTACCTATTCAATCTTGAGTACCAAGATCTCAAATATCCCATAAAGAGATTTCTTCAATCTACAAACATACTCTTCCTTTTTTTATAGTAGAAACCCTTTTGTTGTTCTATGTAGACTTCTTCTTCTAATTCTCCATTTAGAAAAGTTGATTTTACGTCCATTTGATACACTGTGATCCTTTTGGAGCATGCGTAAGCCAAGAAAATTTTGTTTGCTTCCATTCTGACCATGGGAGCAAAGGTTTCTTCAAAATCTATTCCTTTAACTTGAGCATATCCTTTGCACACTAGTCTTGTTTTTCTTATGGCTACCTGCCCATCTTCATTTAGCTTGTTTCTGAAGACCCATTTTGTCCCAATCACATTTTTTTCCTTTGGTATTAGAACTAGTTCCCATGCCTCATTCTTCTCTGCTTGATTTAGTTATTCTTCCATAGTCTTGATACATTGTTCATCATTTCTAGCTTCCTCAAATTTACTTGGTTCAACTCTGGATAGTAATGAAAAATGTCCTTGTTCAGGTGTTTGTGCTTTCTTTCTTCTTTTGGTTTCTACTCCAACACTTCTATCTCCAATGATTTGTTTTTGTGGATGACTCCTATGAAATCGAGGACGAGGTGTCCTAGAAGGTGTATGAAAATAATGTTTGTTGTTTTCTTCCTGTTCTACTTCTAGTTTCTTCTCTGTTTCTTCTTCTTCTTCCTCTTCTTCTTTCTTTATTTCTTCATTTTCCTCTTCCTCAAAGATGTTTGAATTTATTCTTTCCTTCCTGGTCTTCAACAAGTATGTTTCACCGACTTTTACATTTATGCTTTCCACTATCTTGTTGATTCTTATATTGTATCACTTATATGCTTTGCTTTTGCATGAGTACCCCAAAAATTGTCTTCGTCCACCCAGGAGTCAAATTTTCCAATCTTATTGTCTTCCCTTTTATGTAACACTTGCTTCCAAACACTCTAAAGTATTTGACATTGGTTGGTCTTCCTTTCCAGAACTCATATGAAGTCTTATCACTACTACTTCTGATCAATCCTCTATTCAATATATGAATGGTTGTATGAATTTCTTGTCCCCAAAAGATATCACTTAGCTTGGAGTCATTCAACATGGTTCTATCCATTTCTCATACAATTCTACTTTTCCTTTCAGCAACTCCATTTTGTTGAGGTGTTCTAGCTGTTGAGATTTTTTTTTTTATTCCATGTTCTTCACAGAAATACCTGAATTCATTTGAATTAAACTCACCTCCATTATCTAATCTTAAGCATTTGATTTTCAAATCAGTTTCATTTTCAACCAGTTCCTTGAATACCTTGAAACATTCGAAATATTCTGACTTTTTCTTGAGGAAGAAAACTCAGGTCACTCTAGTGTAGTCATCAATGAGTAGCATGAAGTATTGTTCCCCATCCAGTCCTGTTGTTCTCATGGGCCCACATAAATCATTTTGACCAATCTCTAATGCTTTTGTCGTAGAGTATTCCTTTGTCTTGAATTCAACTTTTTTTTGTTTTCTATGGTGATAGTTCTTGCACATAGTATTCATTGGCTTTGTAATTTCTAGCATTTCTCTAACATCTTGCTTCTTGTTTATCTTGACAAGATTATCAAAGTGTATATGGCCCTCCTATTCCAAACACAAATTTCATCTTCTTTTACCAAACAACATCTTTCTTCTTCGATCTCATTCAAGATGTATATGTTGTTTGGAGTCCTTGTTGTTGTTTCCACTAGTCTTCATGATCCTTCTTTCCTTATTTCACATTATTTTGAATTGAATATAACTGTGTTTTCTTGATCACACATTTGGATCACACTTAGCAAATTATGCTTCATATTTTCAACAAGTAGGACATTTTCTACCACGACATCTTTATTTCCAATATTGACTGTGCCTTTTCCTATAATTTTGGTTGAGCTATCATTTCCAAACATGACAGACCCCTCTTTTTCATTCTTTAATGTTACAAATCTATTTTTGTCTCCATTCATATGCTTTGAGCATCTGCTATCAACATACCAATGTCTTCTTCGATTTTGGGCTTGCAAGGAAAATCCACATTCCTCAACCTTCAATTCTTCTTACTTTCTTTTCCAAGTTCTTTTTTGTTCCCCTGTATGATTGAAAATAACATACCTAGTTTATCAAATCACTTCTATAATTTCTGGCAACCTGTCCAAAGTTGTTGCATTTTTAGCATTCAATTTCATAACCTAGAGTGCCAAAACTGTTATAATTTCTATCAAACACTTCATGAGGCTTTCTGGGATAATTTTCTTCATAATGATTCTTGGAATTTTCATAGATACTTATGTTCCAGGTGTTTCTACCCTTTGCATAGGCCCTACAATTTATGGCTTTATGCCCAAAATTATTGCAAGAATAACACAAGCCAAGAAAAATATTTTGGTACCTATGTGTGGGTGGTCTTCTAGTTGGTGTTGTTCTTATCAAATCATGATCTTATTATTGGTTCTTCTTTGTTGTTGTTGTTGTTGATTCCATGTTCCTCTAAATGCACAATCTTCTTTTTTATTCTTCTTTATTTTTTGTTTATGTATATCCTCCTTTAGAGTATTGCATTCTTATTTCTTGATGGAACCAGTGATAGTATCTACATAACTTCTTTGTTCTTCTTCATCTCCTATCATCATAGAGCTTGAATCCTCATTAGTATTATTTTATTTCTATCCAATTCCAGACTTATCATAGAATGGTGTTTTATTGCAGATGATTTTATCCAATATTTTGGTGCTATTGCCAAAATTTAGTTAGATGTCCTTCTTCTATAGTTCCTTTCTTAGTGAAACTATTTCAGATTCTATATTCTATGTTATTTTCTTATTTTCTTCCAGTTGTCTCTTGAGTGTTTATTCAATCACTTTGGCTTATTCCAATTGAATCCTTATATCTATGATAGTTTTCTTGTCTTCTTCAAAAATAATTCTAGGGTTTTAAAAGCCTTCATTCAGTTTACTTAACTCTTCTTTGATAGAATTGTTTTTATTCCTTGCTATTCTTAGATAACTTAAGGCACTAATCAATTTTTCCTCAAGATTCACTTCTCCTTCTTCTTCAGAGTCTCCTTCATTATTTTTATTAGTTTCCTCTTGAGTCTCTAATGCCATGAAGAGTACTCTTCTTGAGTCATTGTCACTATCATCATCTTCATCGGATGAGAAACTATCGTCTTTTGAATAGCATTTTTCATCTTTCAAAAATATTCCTTTATTTCTTTCCTTGTCTCTTTTCTGATATTATTTTATTTCTTAGGAACTTCTTCTTCATCACTATATGAATCCCTTGCATAAGGAAGTTTGGAATCAAAATGGCCAATTTTACCACAATTAAATAATTTGAAAGGAAGCTTACCTTTTTACTTGTTGGTTCCTCTTTTCAAATTTCTCATAAAGTTGGCTTCTTCTTCATTATTTGAATCATCACTATTGTTGAAGCAAGGTTTTCACCTTGTCTTGTTCTTTCTTGTATTATTGGAGGCTTTGAAAAATGCTTCCCTTATGGATGGATTTTCTTGTTTCATTCTCATTTCATATGTTGTAAGTATTCCATGTAATTCATCCATGCTCAAAATAGCCAGATATTGTCTTTCCTCTAGAGCTGATGTTTTAGGGTCAAATATCATTGGGAGAGATCTCATAATATTTTGCATAATAACAAAATTTTGAATCTTTTCTCCCAATCCTCTTATAATATTCACAATTTCATCAACTCGGAAAAAACAAGTTGCAAAATCTTCATTTTCCTTCATTCTCAGATGTTCAAATTATCCTCTGTAAGTTTGAAGCTTGGCCCCTTTGACTTTAGCATCTCCTTCATAAACACTACTGAGCTTGTACTATATTTCCTTTGTAAAATCACAATGCATAACCTTAACAAATTATGAACTTGTTAGACCACTTAGAATGGCATTTATAGCCTTTGAATTGTATTCACTGGTTTTTTTTTTAGCATTATCTATTGGGGGAGAAGTTGGTGTAGTGTATCCATTTACTACAGCTTTCCAAACATCAAATCCATGTGCCTACAAAAATGATCTCATTCTTATTCTCCAAAAAGCATGATTTTTCCCATCAAAAAATGGTGTTCCGTTTTTTGTAAATTCTCCTTGCTTATCCATGATTTTTCTTCTTGTGGTTAGAATGTTCATGAAGGAACCCACTCTGATACCAATTGTTATAATATTCAAGAATAATGAGGGGGGTTGAATCATTATAGAGTTGTTTCAACAATTTTCCCCTTCAAGCACACATAAAAATTAAGAATTAATCATTTCATTCATAATCACATAAACTCATACAAATTGCACGTATATTTTTACGTAGAAACCCAACTGGGAGAAAACCACAGAAACTTTTCCTAAGTAGTTTCAAGATTTTACAAGCACCAACTTGAAGGAAGCTCCCACTCCCTGAGTTTTATAGCACCTACTGGAAGGATACACCAATCCCCTTGGAATATTTTAAATGATGATACATGATCAAATCAACCTTCAAATAAAATTCCAAAATCAGTTCTTAAATCTACATACAAAACTGCTCAAAATTGTACCTCAAATCTGCAAACTTGTAAGATTTACCATGAGCTCAATTTTCTATTTTTTATTCTCAAAATTAGACCTCAGATATTAGGATATGTTATCCTTACAATGAATAATATGAAATTCAATTTGGACCTACTAAGCTTCAGATATAACCGCTTTATCTTGAACATTTGTTTGGGACTAGTTTATGGATTAGTCACAAACCCTAACTTCCAACAAGTATAACTTCGTACTTGTAATGAATCAGGATCGAAAAATTGTACCCAATCTTCTTCAATATATTATTTTAAATTATTCCAAATTTTTCTCCTTGACTCATCCTCGAAACAAAGTTATATAAAAAATGGAAAGATGACTCATTTTGAAACACCTCTTCTTTGAAATTCGTACCAAAGATTCATCACTATCTATTTTGAAACACCTCCAAGTTTTACTATTTGAATCGTTCTAGGAAAAACAATTATAGAAAAAATTCCAATATGACCTTCAAAGAAAACCTTAGAACAAATCAACAAAAGACTTCATCTTCCCTTGGAATTTCTCTCTTCTTCACTTCATCTTTCCTTGGAAATTCACTCTTCTAGGCTAAAATGTGCTCTTCTTCCATGGCTAGGTCAAATTGGTGTGATCCAAATGCCAAATGAGGCTCATCTTATTCATATGATTCTTTTCCACATGAGGGGGTGTGACCAAGAGTCACAACATTTGGGTCACACCTCTTCCTTAAGGATGTTTGACCTTAGGGGTTTATTTACTTTACTTTAGGGGCTTCTTCTCTTGGCTTTAGGGGCTTCTTCACTTGGATTTAGGGGATTGTTCTCTTGGCTTTAGGGACTTCTTGGTTTTAGGGGATTATTCACTTGACTTTAGGGGCTTCTTCACTTGGTTGTGTGGCTTCTTCAAGGCTCCATTTGTGTACAACTCAAAGTGGGCATGTGGAAACAACCACACGTTATCTCATCCCATGAGGGTCATGCTTAAAAGTTACGCCATAAGGGGGCCACTTTGGAGTTACATACACTTATATCAAGGCTCCTTCAAGGCTCTTCAAGGATTATTCAAGTGGACATATCATCATCACTTTTAGGGGATTATGGGATTTTCTTTAGGGATTCTTCTAAGGTTGACATCAATGACAACCAATTTTCTAACAATTTTTCTATGAATACCAAACTTACAACTCCCAAACTAAAACTTCTTGAGAAATTTGTGTAGAAGATTTTGAAAAATAGTGCACAAATGGTTACTATGCATTGGGGTCACTTGGATATTCTATTATTCTTTATTTGATGTTCAATCAACAATCAAGTGTAGACTAAAACAATATAAAGAAAAGGGTTTGTATATAGAAGGACCTCAAACAAATATCATATTTTATTTCCCTTCTTGAAAGGCTTAATTATGATAGATGATATGGTGTGGATGTCAATATTGATGTTTTTACTAGATGAAGGTAAATATGTAGTTAGAAAATAAAATCCCATATCGTTGCACATATAGAAGAAATAATTGTTGCACACATAATTTGATAATGTTTGTCTTGTTAAAATTGCAATTGTTGCCATTTTATTAAGATTGTTATTATTGAAATTGTTGGATCAATGTAAGTAAATAAATAGTCATATGTATTTTTTTCCTCAAACAAGATAAAATTAATAGAGTTTGTCCTTGAATACCAAACTTACAACTCCCAAACTAAAAATTCTTGGGAAATTTGTGTAACAGGTTTTGAAAAATAGTGCATAACTGGTTACTATGGATTGGGGTCACATGGAGATGTTATTATTCATTAATTGATGTACAATCAACAATAAAGTTTAGAATGAAATGATCTAAAGAAAAGGGACTTTATATGGGAGGACCTCAAACAACGAGGAATATTTTATTGCCCTTCTTGAAAGGCTTAAAGTTGGCAAATGATATGGTGTGAATGTCAATATTGATGTTTTTACTAGATGAAGGTAAATATGTAGTTATAAAAGATAATCTTGAATTTTTGTAGAAGAAATAACCATTTCCAATCAATTGTGTTCCTTTAGCATACACCGTCATGAAATTAGCGGGGAACATATGGAGGTTCAGAGCGTGTATGTATTTATTATCCGTAACACATTTTTTTCCCCCAAGTCTGTAATTATGCTTAAGACTTCATGAATTGTAATTGATGAACACTATAATTATGTTTTATGTTTAATGAAATAAACACCTACCAGCTGACTAAAGGGGAAGCCTTACAATACTGGCCATGATATCATGAGTGGGAATCGGTAAGGGAGAAATGTAGAATTTTTTGCAAAGAAAATAGAAAGATTACCTAGAAGCCCAACCTACACCCGCATGACATTGAAAGACCAACCTATCTGAAGTACCATGTTCACCTTGTTCACAAGAAATATTGCTAATGGCATAATTTTGGGTGGTTTGGGTGGTTATGACTACCTTCAGAACCTGTACTCGGAGGAGTGAAGGGGTTGGCTACAGTTGTCATCCAGGAGTACCCTAGAAGTGCCCCTTTAATTCAAGAGCTTGAACCCAGCAGTTTTTTATGATAGACACAAGTTGAGGAACCAGAGGAAGAAAATAATGTTCCAAATTGGAAAAACAAAGGCAAAGTGAATGAGAAGTAGGATAAGAGATGTGTGGTATCATGAATGATAAATATGGATTGACAAAGATCACCCAAGACATACCTAAGAAAATAAAATGGGAATTTTCATGAAGAAAATAGGAAGCTTTCCCAAAACATTAATTGTCAACATTGGAATTGAGAATACCCAAATCCAGACTAGAATAGAGAGGGGCACGGGTTGGTTCTTTCTAGAAAGAAACCAACATTGGTAAGGGGAGGGTGTTGCAGGACTATGAAAAAGAGAAGGTACTCCCTTGTGAAGAGGAAATATGGCCGGGAAGGCACATGGTAATCTCATGGAGGCCCTAGGCTCAGTGGGAAGAGGGGATTTCTATTGTTTCCAATGTGGTGAAGGAGAAAAACCTTTTTGACCAAATCCTTAACCTGATAGCCAATTGGTGAGAGATTCCCCTGGTGGTATCATGGCCTAGCACAGGGGTGGCCTATTGTAGAAAAACAAGGTGCAGTAGGCCCTACAAGAGAAAACGATTACTAGAATATTAGAGCATTAGATTTGGACCATAGATTCATCGTGAGTTAATCCACTAAGCTTGTAATAAATGTGGCGTTCAAAAATATCTGTATAAAATGAGTGAAAGGGAATTTTGATGAATAAATTCCAAAGGAAAAGGTACAAGAGGAATAGAGCCATAAAATTTTTGGCTACACGGTCGATAAAATTTGAGCCATTGATCTCACCATGGGTCCCACCTAATAGGAAAACCCTATCAAAACTGTGAGGTTGGTTAACCAATGAGTGCGTTCGATATCTAATAGGTCTATGCCCATTAGATCTGGGGTTCGAATGACCATCAAAATCATCAAAAAATTATAATTCAGAAAGAACTATTTGAAGAATCCACAAAGATGTGAAAGGAAGTATTTCTCAATGGCTAAAGCCCAAGTGACTGAGAATCGTTGATCTATTAAGGAGTCCACCAAATGAGGATTCTACCATATATATTTTGTATACCCCAGTTGTTGAGTGATTGGAGGAGAATGGGAAAGGTTATTAATTGTTTTGTGGTTGAAGGTTCCGAATGAATCGAGAGAGTTGTTTTCCTTGCTTCCCAATCGTTGGATCTGTTGGGAGTGAGGCTATTAGAAAGCATGAATTATAAGGAAGGGTTGGTGTTTTGCACCCTATATTCCCAATGAGGATGATTCTAATTTACTTCTATCCAATTATTTACCCTAAGTCAAGTGGGGAAGAGCCATTCATATGGGTAAGTTATCTCTTGGATTGCGTAGTTGTTTTTCATTGAAGGATTTATATGGGAGTGGGATGTGGCCAAGAGCATGTAGCTACCATGCAAGCATGCATGCCAAACTATCTTTCAATGCTAATGATGAGTATAATTCCATGGGGAAACCATGTAGGAAAAAGAACTTGGGGAAGGGTAGATCCCGTAAGACCTTAGGAGACCATTTTGGTAGGTCTGGAACCCATTTTAGACTGCATAGAAAGATGAAGGAATGATCCAAGTGAGAAGGTATCTACCCATGGTGTTAAGACCCGATATCATAGTCATATTCGAAAGAGGAATTTTGACATCCCACTAGCCTAAGTAGGGTTTAGGGGGGTTGGGTGTGTTACAAAGTGGTATCAGATTAAATTTCAAACTCTAGGCTTGAATGTGAGACCATGAATGAGTGATTTTTGTAATATCTAGGTGATGAAATTTTATTCTTTTATTATTGAATGGATTAATTGTTCTAATGAGTGCTAACATTAGAATCTGGACATGATTGACAATGATAATAGAGTCCTGGTATGGGACTGTCATAGTCAATTTATTCCTTGATAAGGCCAAGAGACGTTTTGCATATAATTTGAAATGTGGTTTTCTAGTGGTGGTTTGTTGTTTTCAACACATAAGAGATATTGATAAAGGAAAATAGAAGTGAATGGTGTAGCACAATATGGAGGAAACCTCATATTGAGGAAACAATATGGAGGAATTCTGAGATGAATAATTTGATGGTAGGAGGGTAAGAGAAACCCCTATGAATTTTGTAGCTGCAATAAGGAGTCTAAAGGTAGAAAAGGAGAGGCTTATGAGGGCCCAAGATGAGAAAGTAAAATTAAATGTGGTACTACAGTAGAGTTTGTCTAAAATTTAAAATCACTTGCAACAAGGTATAACTACTAGTAATGCAGAACAACAACAATCAGAGAAGCTATCGAGCCCATCAAATATTCATAAGCATGGGCCAACTCACGATAATGTAGAAATTATTTCTTCAAAGAAAAGGCACATGGATTCTATGAGAAGTAGAGTCGGTGGAGACACTTCCACCAAGTTATGAAGTGAAAAGAATACTACAACAGAGTTGTCCATCAATGACATTGTCTCAAGTGTTCCCAAGAAAAATAAGAAACACTCTCAAA
>ML807745.1:34714-46752 GCA_009831015.1 Picea engelmannii | reverse complement strand
AGAGCCTCTTAAGGATTGGAAGAAAAAAGATAAGCGTGGATTTTAGATGAAGGGGTTTAAACCATCCCAATATAAAAACCTAAAAATAGGTTCTCAGTTCGGTCATCCGACTAGAAGTATGCACCAATAGAATTTTCCATCTCAAAGTGGGAACAAGCCAATAGAGAAGGTAATGGAAATGTTAGAAGAGCAGAAGAAAGGACCTATACAATGTTGGGGTTGTGGAGAGGCACATGATATGTTGAGGGACTTCCCTCAAAGAAATAATGACAATAAAATAGTTTACCATGTTCAGGAGGCTACTATTATTAATGATGTGGCCAAGAATGTGCCACGAATCTATGCAATTGTTGAGAATTAGCAAGTAGACCACCAAGCTTCTGTGGTGGAGTTGGAAGGTATAATTGCAAAAAAACCCATTTCTATTTTGATTGAACTTGGTTCTAACGTTAGCTATATTTATCCCCAAGTTGTTGAAGTATGTGCTTCATAGAGGAAAAAGCATGCAAAATCGTGGTTAGTTAAGCTAGCCACAGGAACGCAGCATGTATGTTTGAAATGAATGGAATGCATATGCAGGAAACCTTAAATATCCTACCTTTGGGGTCATGTGATGTACTAATAAGCATGGAATGGTTGGTTTTCCACAAAGAAAAATTGAAATACCATGACAAGACATTGGAATGTGAAGATAGTGAAGGAAACTTAAGGGTTTTGCAAGGCATTAAAAAGCATGTATCAGTGAGGAAACTATCATCATTACAACTCAAGGAGCTTAGCTGAAAGGGGTGTCTCTTTGTTAGGATCCGATCCTAACCCTTATTAGTTGGTTATTAGTTAGCATGATATATATTTTCCATGTAATAAAGGATGACATTAGTTAATAAGGCCTATTAAATAAATGTGAATAAGTCAATGTAAGAAGACCTAATAGAAGCTTTAGCTTCTAGAAGGATCTTCCTCTAGATTATTCTTTAGAAGATGGAATTAGTATAAATAAGAGTAGGAGACATGAGAAAGTTGTCTGGAGAATTATTGCAATAGAGCTATGCTCCGTTGGAGGTTTCCCCCTCAAAGAGGCAAGTGAACATTGCTTTATTTGAATAAAGGTATCATTTTTGGTGTTTCTCTACTCAATATTTTGTTGTTACATTGATATTTGCTTAATATTCTTGTTTTTGCATATTATATTAAATCGGGTACCTTACAAGTGGTATCATATCCCTTTCCTGGGTAGGAATTGTGGGTTAATGTTTTTTCAAGGAAGAGATGTATTTCAACGTCTTTAAGCTACAAAGATCTGTCGTTCAATGCATAAATTTGCATTCGTGGAAGCATACATGCAGGGAATACAATAGGTATTTAAGATGACATTGTTGGACACCCTTGTAACCACTTTTGGTACCCCTTCGAGTGACAACGCATCAAGCAACACATGTATACGGACTGGCCTGGATATCATGAATCCTTTTGTATATCAATCGATCAATCACCTCATTGTTATAGTGCCACCGAGAAAAACACTCAGGAAGATACTCTCTAGTACTTGGGTAATCAGGTAGTACAGATAAGGGTACGATTGAGCCTCCTTAGTTGGTTCCCTGAGATATTGGGATGAGTACTATTGTTCGATCCCACACGTATATCAGAGAGTTATAGCATAGGTAAAACCCTTGTCTATAGGAACCCTAAAAATCACTAACCCTTGGGATGGGAAAAAATAAAGAAAGAACATAAAATATATATTGTTGTGCAATCTTGCTTCTTGCATTATGGTGGAGAATTAACTACACATTTGTTCCTATTAAGAATCTGGGCATTATGATGCTGCAGAAGTATTCATATCAGAGTATAACTCCACAAGAGTAAAAACAAAAGTATGGGGCTTGCCTAATCCCTTATTTTAGACCTATCCCATTGGATTCCTCTCTTCTTCCTAATCGCATTGGTACCCTTCATTTTTAAGCTATTTGTTTCCCATGGGCCCAACCCTTTCTAGACAACCTTATTTAAGACCTATCCCATTGGATTCATCTCTTAGTCCTTATCATAGTGGTACCTATCATTTTATGTGGACTAGATTTCCCTCTCGACCCCCTCATTTGTTATCAAGCCCTCCAAACTCGGCATATTGTGATGATTGTTGAGGTATCATTATATATAAACCTCCACAATGGCCCCTGCCACTCACTCTTAATCCTTAGACGAATTTGACACTAAGGTAGCCACACTGTACGATGAGCTAAAACAGGGCCTAGCATCCCTCACCAAACAATTTCAGGAAGAGCTATGCTAGAACCTGTCCAACCTCACCAGCCACATTCAAGAAATTATGATGCACAACCCGGCTAAAAAACCTAAGTCCCACCCTCATAATTCTCATTCTTCCCATTATGAGAACCCTCATCTTTCCCACTCCTCTTGGGGCTCTTCAAAATCCTAGAATAAGGTACCCAAAGTTGAGATGCACAAATTTGATGGATCGAACCCAACTGGGTGCGTATCTCAAATGGAACACTACTTCTCCCTCCATGATATACGAGATGATGAGACCAAACTTCATTTGGGAGTTTTATACTTGGATCAAGAATGATGGAAATGGTGGAAATGTCCTAAGAAATGTTATCCTGGACTACCCACTTGGACCGTGTTCACCAAAGAAATTTGTGCCTATTTCGATAGGGAATGTCACTTATTGGGATGACTTACCAAGCTACGAAAAACAAGGCTAGTAGAAAACTTCATCTCTGTAATTGAATAGTTGTCTATAAAAACTGAGGGATTATTTGATGAGTCTTATTTGTAGTGTTTTATCAGTGTCTTAAACGATTCCATTCTATCTCATGTTGGCATGCACCATGTGAACACTTGGTTGCAGATGTGCACATTAGCATTGGAAGTTGAGACCATTCTTCAATCCCAACCCCTTCGTTCTGTAGTTACTAACCACCCTCATCTAGAGGCTACATCTCCTATGACACAAACTTTGAAGGTGTAAAAGGTATCTCCTATAGAAATGGTTGAATGTAGAAAGCAAGGACTTTTCTATTACTATGATGAAAATTATTCCCCAGGCCATAAATTTCATGAGCCAAAGTTCTTCCAAATTGATGTGTTTTCTTCCACATCCTCCGAAGACATACTATCAGATGAGGTCACTGACCCAGATGACGCATCGCTCATTTTCCCTACCCCAGATCCAGTCAGACCTCCCGTGGAGCTAGAGGAACCTATCATCTCTCTCCATGCCCTCGCAAGTATTTCTTCTCCAAAAACATTAAAAATCAAGGGCTAAATAAAACATAGGTCGGTCGTGGTGTTGATTGATAGTGGTAGCACCCATAATTTTATTCATCGTCAGGTCATCGAGGAGGTCAATTTCTTTGTCTGAACAATTTCTAATTTTCAAGTCCTCATTGCTAATGGGGGTACAATGAAATGTGGGGGGGTTGTGAGAATGTCAAACTCCAAATGGGAGATTATCACCTGAAAAATCACATGTTCTCCATTGTCATGGGTGGTTGTGATATTTTCTTGGGTGTTGAATTGATTCACACCTTGGGACTAATTACCATGTATTTTCTCAAATGCCTACAAGTTTCCTACCCAAAAATTATCAATTCTCATTGGATGGAGAAAATACTCAAGAATGGCTACCATTGTGTGATTTCTCAAGTCAATGAAATGTAGGTACAAGATCAATCATCCCCCGTAGTACATCCCGATCTACAATTGGTCTTGGATAAGCACCACTGAGTCTTTGAGACATTCATGGACCTACCCCCCTCCAAGGGTCAGCATGATCACTGCATCCCTCTCCTCCCAGGTAGTCAACCCCCCAATGTACGTCCCTACAAGTATCTATTTTCTCAAAAAAATGAAATAGAAAAAATTATGTAGGAATTACTAAAGGATGGGGTAATTTTCCCAAGTACAAGCCCATATTCATCCTCTGTTGTAATGGTCTTAAAAAAGGAACAATTGTGGCACATGTGCCCATATTTTCGTGCCCTTAATAAATTGATCATTAAGGATAAGTTTCCCATTCCTGTCATTGATGATCTGCTAGATGAAATTGAGGGTGCATGTTTCTCCACAAAACTCGATCTTTGCTCTGACTATCATCAGATTCAAATGAATGAAGCGGATATTCCCAACACTTCTTTCTGAACTCAGGAAGGGAATTATGAATTCTTGGTAATGCCTTTTGGCCTTTGCAATTCCCAATCTACCTTCCAAATTCTCATGAATAAACTCTTGAAGCCCTACCTTCACAATTTTACTTTGGTTTTCTTTAATGAAATCCTCATTTACAGTCGCATTTGGGATGACCTTCTACACCATGTGGACCAAATACTTCAATTTTTACAAGACAATCAATTGTTTTTCAAAAAAACCAAGTGTGTGTTTGGAGCCAATGAGGTCAAATACTTGGGACACATTGTGGAATGTGAGGGGGTACAAGTGAACCCAAAAATGATTTAATCCATGCAAGAGTGTCCACGACCCATGATATTGAAGTGACTTTGGGGTTTATTATGCCTCACCAGATATTACCGAAAATTTGTACACCATTATGGAAAAATTTCCAAGCCATTGACAGACCTCCTAAAAAAGAATGCATTTCACTAGACACATGCAACAGTGTAGGAATTCACATAGTTAAAGAAGTCCATGTGCACTTCCCCAGTCTTATCAGCCCCTAAATTCAACAATTTTTTTTTTTTTTTGAATCAGATGCTTCAGGCACTAGTATTGGCGCAGTTCTCACACAAGATGGTAGGCCTCTTGCATTCACTAGCAAGGATTTGAGTGGCCACAATTTGGGAAAATCTAAATATGAAAAGGAAATGATGGTCATTCTCCATGCAGTACACACTTGGCGACCATATCTATTGGGATGGTGTTTTCAAATAAAAACATATCACCATAGTCAGAAGTATTTCCTAGAGCAGAGGTTATCCTCCCCGGAACAAAACAAGTGGTTGACCAAAATGTTGGGCTATTATTATGAGATCATATATAAAAATTGCAAAGAAAATGTAGTGGAAAATGCATTGTCTAGAAAATATGAGGATGAAGGTTCCCTGTTTAAATTATCAATACTAGTTCCTAATTATATTGAGGAAGTTCGACAAGAGTGGTTCACTCACCCCACTATATCACAGGTAATTCAGCAACTTCAGGAGCACCCTAACCCACCCATTGGCTACACTTGGAAATACAATATCCTCCAATATAAGGAGCACTTGGTATTGTCTCCTACTTCAAAACTCAAGCCTGGGATCTTAAATGAGTTGCATTCATCTGCTATCGTGGGTCACTCAAGATTCCAAAAGACATATGATTGTTCTCGTCGTTCTTTTTCTGGGAAGGAAGGAAGAAGGAAATCCTTACCCTTGTCACTGAATGTGATATTTTCCAACACAATCAAGGTGAAACCATCAAGACCCTAGTATCTCTCCAGCCGTTACCCATTCCAACTTCCATTTGGACTGATATCTCCATGGAAATTATTGTGGGCTTTCCAAAAGAAGGCAACAATTCTGTCATCATGGTCGTGGTCAATCACCTCTCAAAGTATGCACATTTTTGTGCCTTACCACATCCTTTTACTCCTACTATGGTAGCACAAGTTTTCAATGATCATATTTTCAAACTACATGGCATGCCAACATCTGTTGTGTATGATCGTGACCTAACTTTCACCAGCACATTTTGGCAAGAATTGATTAAATTCCAGGGCATGCAGTTGAAATGGAGAACAACATACCACCCCCATATGAATGGTGAAACAAAAGTTGTCAATAAATGTTTAAAAACCTACTTGCGTTATTTTTCATCAGACAAACAACATCAGTGGGTGCAATGGTTACCCTTGGGAGAATGGTGGTACAACACCTATCGTACAACAACCAAAATTACACCATTTGAAATGGTGTATAGCCAAAAACTTCCTACAGTAGCTTCATATCTTCTAGGCACATCCAAGGTTTAGGCTATTGATAATGTACAACAAGGTAGATAAGCTACCCTTGTGGATTTGAAGGATAACCTCCACATGGCCCAAAACCGTATGAAGAAATAGTCTTACCAACAATATTATGAATGGGTCTTCCAAGAAGGTGATCAGGTGTTTCTTCACCTCTAAACTTACAAGAAAACCTCCAATCCCATGGCCACCACAAGTTGGCATCCAAATTTTATGGCGCCTATCAGATTATCAAACATATTGGTCCATTTTCCTACAAATAGATACTTCCAACTACCTCCAAAGTACATCTGGTGTTCCATGTTTCCTGTTTGAAGAAAGTGGTGGGTCAAAATTGCATGGTTCAAACCATCCTTCCTGAATTAGATGAAGAAGGCTCCATCTGGATACAACCAAAATCCGTCTTCAACATGAGTGAGTGTCACTTGCATGGTCAAACTATTAAATAAGTACTTCTCAAGTGGAAGGATACGTCTCAAGAAGATGCAACTTGGGAACCAATGTACATACTACAACAATTTACAAATCTTCAACCTTGAGGAAATGGTTGCTTTTGAAGGGGGAGGGCATGTTAGGATCCAATCCTAACCACTCTTAGTTGGTTATTAGTTAGCATGATATATATTTTCCATGTAATAAAGATCGACATTAGTTAATAAGGCCTATTAAATAAATGTGAACATGTCAATGTAAGAAGACCTAATAGAAGCTTCTACTTCTATAAGGATCTTCCTCTAGATTGTTCTTTAGAAGGTAGAATTAGTATAAATAAGAGTAGGAGGTATGAGAAAGATTTCTAGAGAATTATTGTAATAGAGCTCTGCTCTGCTGGAGGTTTCCTCCTCAAAGAGGCAAGTGAACATTACTTTCACAAGATGAAGACATCCACAAGATGAACTTTAGAATGAGGTATGGACACTAAGAATTTGTTGTGGCACCTTTTGGGATTACCAATACACTAGCCACTTTTATGTGTTTGCTGAAAAAAATTCTCAGTAAGTGTTTGGACAAGTTTTTCCTTGTGTTCATAGATGATATCTTGGTATATTCCAAGACCAAGGAAGAGCATGAATATCATCTTACATTGGTGCTATAGGTGCTAACAAATCACCATCTATATTCCAAGTATAGAAAATGTGACTTCTTCCAGGGGAAGATTGAATACTTGGGTCACACAATTTCGAAAGAAGGAGTGGTTGTAGATCCAAAAAAGGTTAGGTAAATAATGGATTGGCCAGCCCCTTAGAATGTATCTGAGGTGAGGTCATTTATGGGATTAGTTTCATATTACATGAGGTTTATTAAGGTATTTTCCAATATCGGTCATCCCATTACCTCATTGTAGAGAAAAGGAATGAAATTTGTATGGTCAATAGAGTGTGATACCAACTTTCATCAATTGAAACACCTCTTGACCAATGCCCCATGTCTTAAAGACCGCAAACCCTAAAAAATATTTCTTGGTCTATACTAATGCTTGCAAGGAAGGACTTGGTTGAGTCCTTAAGCAAGAGGGACATGTGATTTTCTATGAATCAAAGAAATTAAATGAGCATCAACAACAATATGTCACCCATGACTTGGATCTTACAACCAATTGTGCATGTGTTAAAAATGTTGAGACATTACCTACTTTGAAGGAGATTTGTCTTGATGACAAATCATTGTGGACTAAAGTACTTATTTGATCATCCACAATTGAACTCCAAAAAAACCAGGTGGATGGCACTAATCAATGAATTTGATTTGGAGATCAAACATATAAAAGGAAAGGAAAATCGAGCAGCATATGCACTCGGCTGAAGTGTACATACAAGACACCTAGTAGCAACAAGCATGTGTGAATCTAACATCAAGTAGAGAATCATAATTCTCTTGCAAAGAAATGAGCATTTTAATCTAGTGAAAGAAAGCTTGCAACAATAACCAAAAAGGAAAAATTACGAGGAATACCAACTCACAATAGATAGGTTGTCGATGTATAAAAATAGAATGTATATACCTTATTCAACAAAGTTGAAACACCTCATAATGGATGAGTTTCATAGGAGACATTATGTGGTTCATCTTGGTTATCAGAAGATGATAACAATATTAAGACAACTATATTATAGGTCAAGAATGAAAAAGGAGGTTGCAGAATACATCGCCAAGTGCTTGGAATGCCAACAGGTGAAAGTTGAACACAAGCACCCAGTAGGATTGTTCCAACCATTGCAAATTCCAAAATCGAAGTGGGAGATTATCTCCGAGGATTTCATCACAGGATTGCCAAGAACATCTAGATAACATGATGCAATCATTGTAGTGGTGGATAAGTTGAGCAAGGAAACTCATTTTATTCCAATTAAGTCCACTTTTAAAGCTATAGATGTTGTTGATGTTTTTATAAAAAAAAAAAATTAGATTGCATGGTATGCCCAAGACCATTGTTTCAGATTGAGATGCAAAATTGACTTTAAATTTATAGAAAGGATTATTTTCAAGATTTGGAATGCAATTAGCATTCATCACATCCTACCATCCTCAAACAGATGGACATACGGAGAGGGTAAATAGAGTGATGGACAATATGTTAAATATGCATGTTGTGCATCAAACCAAGCAATGGGAAGAATATCTATCTCTGGTAGAGTTTGGATACAATAATGGTTGTCAAGAGTCACTGAACGTGATCCCAATTGAGGATTTGTATGGAAAAAAGTACAGGGTTTCGATTAGTTGGGATAATATAATTGACATGATCACACTTGGACCAAACCCATTGAGAGAGATGGAACAAGAATTAATCAGAGTAAAGTAGAACTTGGAAGTGGCCCGGGACAGACAAAAAAGCTATGTAGATAACAAATGAACTCACAAGGAGTTCAAGGTGGGAGATCATTTGTATAAAAGAGTGAAACCCAAGAGGATTTCCCTAAGAATGTAAACTTGTGACAAGATAGTGCCTCACTATTGTGGACCATTTGAAGTTCTAGAAAGAGTGGGACCGATGGCATACAAAATTGCTTTACCACCTACTATTAAAGATCACAATGTGTTTCATGTATCTGTATTAAAGAAGTTTATTCATGATTCTAATCACGTTATTGATTGTATTGTGATACATGTGGAACCAAAAAGAGAGTTCCAACTTGAGCCTCAATGCATCTTGGATAGGAAAGAGACATTACTCTGGAACCTAGACATCATGTAGGTCAAGGTACAATGGAATCATTTTGGAGAAGGTGAGGCCACATGGGAACTAGAGGATGCCATGAGAATGGCCTACCCATTTTTTTTATTGTATAAAATTGTGTGCATGGTGTTGAAAACACCAAGGATGGTGTTTCCTTGAGGGGGAGGGGAATGTGACACCTCGTTTTCCCCCAAGTCTATAATTATGATCGAGACTTCATGAATTGTAATTGACAAACACTTTAATTGTGTTTTATGTTTAATGAAAACACCTACCAGGTGATTGAAAGGGGAAGCCTTGCAATACTGGCCATGATACCATGAGTGGGAAATGGTGAGGAGGGAATTAGAAATTTTTTTCAAAGAAAATAGGAATCTTTCCCAAAATCCCAACCTACACTTGCATGACCTCAAATAACTAGCATGCTCGAAGTACCTTGTTTGCCTTGTTCACAAGAAATCCCATTAATGGAATTAGATAGAGTGGTTGGGGAAGTTATGAATACCTTTAGAACTTGTACTCATAAAAGTGAAGGGTTCATTTGTAGATGTCAGTTAGGAGTACCCTAGAAGTTCCCCTTCAATTTGGGAGCTTGACCTCTAGGGTTTCTTCTGATAGAAGCAAGTTAAAGAACCCAAGGAAGAAAATATTTTTCCATATTAGGAAAATAGAGGTAGAGTGAATGAGAAGAAGGAGAATAGATGTGAGAGAAACATGGTATCATGAATGAGCAAGAGGAATTGATAGAGAGAACCTAAGCAAGAATTGAGGAAAGAAATTGGGAAGATTCATGAAGCAAATAGGAAGCCTACCTAGAACACTAATGGTCAACATTGGAATAGAGAATACCTAGATCTAGACTGAAGCAGAGAGGGTCACGGGTTGGTGCTTGTTGGAAATAAATCGACACTTGTAAAGGGAGGGCATTGAGGGACTATGAAGCAGAAAAGGGACTCCCTTTTGTAGAGGAAATTTGACTGGTAAGGCACCAGGTAAGCTTGTGGAGGCCCTAGGCTCAGTGGGAAGAGGGGATTTTTTTTGTTTACAATGTGGTGAAGGAGAGTAACCTTCCTGACCAAATCCTTAATATGATATACAAATTGTGAGAGAGTCCCCTGGTGGTATCATGGCATGACATGGGGGTGTCCTGCTGTACAAAGAAAAGGTGCAACATAGCCTATGATTGGGTGGAAAGGCATTCACCCTTAGTGAGTTGGTAGGATTGGAGTTTGACCTGACACAAATATATATTTCTTATGTGTATAAGGAAATTAGTTTGTTAATTAATATGAATTGTATTATGTTGTGAAAAGAAGTCTTAACATGTAAATCTTAATGTTGAAATTTGAATAATGTTTGTAACATGGGGTTCTTCCCGGGATTAATTGATTTTCTATTTTAACTTTGTTTGAGAGGCCCAATGGAGGCTTCTAACCTTGTGTTTTCCTCAATCCATTGAATGGAAATTTTATAGGATGATAAAATCATCACTCTAGGGCCACTGGGAGATGCCTCATGTGTATTGAGGAAGTGAGTCAAAAGTCTAGAGATTTGGGGTTGAAAACCTTGCAGGAAATGCCAAGGAGGTTGTGGGTTGGTTCTCCTTGAAACACCCCTTAACCCTATTGAAATCCTTGAGTAAACAACGAGAAGAAACCTCAGTCATAGATTTGAGGCCGAGAGTCGATCTCAACTTTTTTTCAAACATATGGGCTTCAGAGAAATATTTTCGGAGGGAGAACATTAAAAAAAACCCTAGAGCATTGCAAAGGTGAAAGTTTTTGTGGGAAAAGTTACGAATCGATGAGAGTTTTCGATTTATTGAAATATTAGATTGAAAAGATATGGACCATAGATTTTCCATGAGTTTATCTACTAATATTTTCAAAAATGTGGCATTTGGAAAGATCCATGGAAAACGAGTGGAAGGGACTTTCGATGAAAATTTCCAAATGCGAAGGTCTGATAGGACTAGAGCCATTGATTTGTTGGTGAAACAACTGATAATATTTGATCCATTAATCTCATCATTGGTCTCACCCAATAGGAGAACCCTTTAAGAATCATGAGGTTGGTTAATTTTTGAGCGAGTCTGAGACTCAAGAGATCCCTAACCATTATATGTGGGGCTCCAATGACCATCGGATCCATCGAAAAAATCCAGTTTGAAAAGTATTGTTCGAAGAAGCTATGAGGTTATGAAAGGAAGTATTTATCAATGGTTAGAGCCCAAGTGGAGGAGAATCATTGATCTATTGATCAATCCACTAGATGAGATCTCAGTCATAGATCTGTCGTAGGCTCCACCCATTGAGTGATTGGAGGAGAATGGGAGAGGTTGTTAGCCATCATGTGGTTGAAGGTTTCAAATGAATTGGGACCATTTTTTTCCCTGGTCCCCAACCATTGGATCAGTTGGGAGAGAGGCTATTGGAAAGAAGGGTTTGGGTAGTGCACCCAGTATTCCTGATGAGGGGGAGTCTAATTCACCACTAGTTGTTGATTTACTCTAAGCCAAGTGAGGCATAGACGTTCCTCTAGATGATTTATCACCTAGATTGCGTATTTTTTTTCCACTGAATGATTTCTATGGGAGTGGGACGTGTTTGAGCACACGTCACTACCATGCAAGCATACACACCAACCTATCTATTAGTGTTGATGAAGAGGATAATTCCATGGAGTATCCATGTAGGAAAGAGGATGCGGGGAAGGTGTTGGCAGCCAATTCACATTTTTTCTATTGTCCTTATAAGCTGCCTACACCAGTGTTTTGCAAACCTTGATTTTCATTGCAATCCTTGAGTAAAATGACACTATTATTTTTGTGCTATGTGCACACTTATCTTTGTTCTTGTTTTCACGACT
>ML807745.1:0-19320 GCA_009831015.1 Picea engelmannii | reverse complement strand
AGGACAAACCTGAAGCGTTACTTCAGGTCAGTTTGTTATATTTTGTTTAATAGTTAATTAGTTAGTATAATATAAGTAGCTTAGATAAATATATTAGTTTAGATACATAGTTAGAATTATTGTTTTAATTGCTTAGCTTAGATGGTTTTTCAGTTTATTTCTTTTCCATAAAATTATAAAAATCAAAAAACAATAGTTTAGCTGTCTTAGGACAGATTACCAATGAGTTTTGCAGGTTTTCATTTAAATCTGTAATTTGTAAATATTGTACATTTGTGATTAAGATTTAATTCTGTTAGTAGTTAGATGTTTAATTTCGTAGAGTTATTATAGTATTAGATAGTAGATTGTATATATAATAGTTTAGATTTGTTTATTAGTTTGTCTTAATTGTTATTTTTCATTTAGAGTAGTTTTCTTTTTGTTTTCTTAGGACTTAGATCAGCTAACAGAGCCTCTAAACCCGTCAGGGTGGGTTATCCCAAACGACTTGGGTTATTTAGACAACCCCAGACCGGATACACTCTTCCAGTTGACAGATGATGATTTTCGCCCATCAATAGAAGGGTAGTTCTCGTAAGACCTTAGAACATTATTCTGATAGATCCGGAACCCATTTCAGACTACATAGAAAGCCAAAGGAATGCTCCATGTGAGCAGGTATCTACCCATGGTGTTAAGACCCGAGATCAAAGTTGTAGTGGAAAGAGGAATTTTGACATGACACCAACCTAAGTAGGGTTTAGGGGGTCTGGTGTGTTACATTATCTATTGCAAGGTCATCTCCACTTGAGAATGATTGATCCCGGATATTTTCATCTGGTGACTTATTAAAGAATTGTATTAAATGAGCATAAACTAAAGTACACCATAAAGAAGGAAAAGCTCAAAAGGAAAGAGACATAATCATGAAATATGAATGCAAAAACTTGATAACAGATTTTGTCCTTGATGGATTACGTCTCTGGGTCCTGCTCTCAAAGGTAGGCCTTTTTATTAACTCCACACAAGAATTGGGAAAAATACATAAGTATACCTCATTCTGGAGTTAAGCTACAGAAGCTTTGATCAGATCAGAAAACAAACATCACCACTGCATTTGTGGTGTCGAATTACCTAAAAATGATTGTCTCCATGCCTCGATCTAAGTCTGGCACTTTCAGGCCCAAGAGACACCCTTGTCTCATTTTTCGTGCTTGCCTATGCAATAAATGACTACAAATTTTCTCGAAATGTGTGCCCAGTCCATACGACCACACCCTGGTCTCATTCTCTGTCTCATACACTAGCGGAAACCCCCTTTTTATATAAAAATGTGGCGGTTTTGTAATAATGAGACTGTTGGGCACATTGGTGGGTGTATGTTATATTAAGCCATAGGTTGGCGGAGGTCCCGTGATCAAATCCACGGGCCTCCCATTTTGGTGTGTGGTTACAAAAGTTTTGGCGTGCACTACTAAATCTTGTGGATGTTGGATTATGATGCCAATCTGGCGAAACCGCCCCCAGATTTGGCAGTATAAAATTTTAATTTATATTTTTTTTTAATTTTTGGTTGTCAGGCATCATTAGGCATTTTCCCACTGCCATGTGGCAGCCCATGACTGGGCCATGTGGCAGCCAATCATTGGCCCATGTCACCTCATTGCATAATCAGCCTGCCACATCACCTTCCTACCACATCAACCTGCCACGAGTCGTACGGATGCCACATCAGCCTACAACGTAGTGTATGGATGCCATGTGTCCTATATGGACTACCACGTGGAAACTTTTCATTGGTCCACAAGTCAACCCAAAAAGTCCAAAAATGAGTGACATGTGACAACCTCTCATGCTGCCACATCATCATGATGATGTCATCATGACACATGTCTCCCTCTCTGCTTGCCACATATGTTGTACGAACAATGTCATCATCTATATTGATGTTGATGTTAGGAGTACGAATGCTGACTCATCCTTGTTGATTGGGCTAGGTTGACCAAAAATTTGACCGCAAATATATTTCAATTTGTAACCCCGTTTGATGAGTTGTTTGCGTCGCTAGAAATCTTGCGACGCACTCTTCGTGATCATGCCATTTTCATTGAGTTTTCAGAACTCTAAATTTTTTCCCTTTCTCTGTCTGTTGAAGCCATTATGAGTGTCATGAGTTTCCTCTATGAGTTCTGAGTTGTCCTTATCCTTCTCTGGATCTTTTTTGGATCACGCCTTCCCACTGAGAGCTTTTTGGACCACCAAAATCTTTCATCAGTTAATAGGTAAGTGAGGGAAGAGTCCCCTCACTTTGTCCTTCTCAATCCACTTTTCCCTATTTGGATGTGTTCCCTTTAAGCCTACTCGAAGATAATCAACATCACCCCTGCGTGAAGTCCTTGTCCTTCTGTTTAGGATGATATCTTCTTGTAACTCATCCAAGTACTCAGGTGAAAACTCATCAAATGAAGGTATTGAAACTTCCTCATCCTGATCCATGATCATGGGAGGCTTAAAAGGTTTCAAGTTCCTACATTCACAACTAAGTAAATATGCATATAAGGTGAAATTTCTAAACAAAAATCAATAGTGTCTCTTTTCTCCAAGATAGTGAAGGGTCCATATTAGATGCACTTGAGTTTCTTCCCTTCACCCTTCAATCATTCCTTACTGATATGAAGCCATACCCGGTATCCAACTTGGAACTAATGATCAAACCTGTTCTTGTCATGCCGAGCCTTATGTTGTGCTTGACTTTTCTCCAACTATTCCCCGACTACCTGGTGTATCTGTTGGATCCTTTGGATGAACTTCCAGGCTCTGTCCTATGTTCATTCTTCATTCACATCGACATCTCTCCCATACATTAATTCCAAAGGAACCTTGGGTAGGTACCCAAAACATGTCTCAAAAGGTGAACTCTGAGTGGACGAATGTAAAGCTTGGTTATAAGCATGATGTACATAGGGTATTTGTTCATCCGATAACTTGGGATGCTTTCTGTAGTAGCCTCGAAGCATAAGTACCATTATTCTGTTTACCACCTCTATATGTCTGTTAGTATATGGATGGAAAGAAGCTCTCCTCTTCAATTTGGTGTCCATCATTCTCCACAAGCTAGTCTAAAAATCCCCAAGGAATCGAGTATCTCGATCCAAGACAATGGACATGGGTAACCCAAAGTGAACCCAAACGTATTGAAAGAAGAGATTAGCAGTACGCTCAGCAGTGATATGTTTTTTACATGGCATCAAGATACAAATCTTGTTGAACCTATCCACTACAACATACAAATAGTCATGACCCGCTTTGGTCATTGGTAAACCCCCTACAAAATCCATGGAGACACTTTCCCATGGATGGTATGGAGCAGGAAGTGGTGAGTACAGCCCTAGTTTTCTTTTAGTGGGCTTACAAGTAGAACACATCACACACCCCTTTACATATTTAGTTACAATTGCTTTCATTTGAGGCCAATAACAAAACCTCTGCAAATGAGCCATAGTTTTTCCTACCCCAAAACTCCTAGACACAAGAGAAGTGTGAGCTTATCGTATTACATGGACTCGTTCACTTGTAGGAATACATAGCTTCCCAAGATGATAGAGTAACTTTCCCTGTAGATGATAGTTCTCTACCTGTGCACGAAGGGTTAGCTTCTCATATACTTCTTTAAAATCTTCATCGATGGCATATTTCTTTACATAGCTATCATGAGATAAAGAAGTATTCTTCAAAATAATAGAAGCAGCAATAGGAGGTCTAGAAATCATATCGGCTACCTTGTTACTTGTACCCTTCTTGTACTTGATTACCAAATGAAATTGTTGTATAAAACCCATCCATCTGTAGTGTCACGATTGTTGCAATTTGGTATTTTCTTGAAGATACTGTAAGGGTTGGTGATCTGTATGTATAATTGTTTCCTTCCCTAACAAGTGTTTCTTCCATTTCTTTAGGCTCTGGACTAATGCGTACAACCCTTTATCATATGTAGGATAGTTAACAATAGGTTCGTTAAAAGTTTCAGAGTGGTAACAGTTATGCTTACGACATTGCATCAATACTGCAACCATGGCGTATCCATTGACATTTGTCTCGATCTCGAATGACTGTTGAAGATTCGACAGTGCTAATATTGGTGCGGTACTGATCTTCTCCTTCAAACTGTCGAAAACTTTATGTTGGTTTCCTTCCCACTGAAAATTGTTCTTCACAATGGTTAAGGCATGCAAAGGAGATACTATAAAGGAGAAGTTGAGAATGAATCTCCTCCAATATTGGACTGCACCTAAGAAGCTTCGGACTTCGGTTACACTTTTTGGCTCGGGCCATTTTACAATTACTTCAATTTTGGAAGGATCAATCTTCAATTGTCCTCCTCCTACAATACGACCGAAGTATACAAGTGCAATATTTCCAAATTCACATTTATACATTTTCACATACAACTTTTCCCTTTGCAAAGTATCCAATACCTGCTTTACATGCCTTACATGTTCATCCCAAGTCCCGCTAAAAAAAAGAATGCCGTCTAAATATACAATCATAAAGTCATCTAGGAAAATCCTGAATACATCATTCATCACATGCATGAAAGTTTCTGGAGCATTACAAATCCCAAACGACATAACTAACCACTCAAACAATCCCTATTTGGTTTTACAGGCAGTCTTCCATGCATCATGTTCTGCGACCCTAATTTGATGATATCCACTGCACAAATCCAACTTAGTGAAATAAACAACATTCTTCAACTGATAAAGTAAATCATCTATACGAGGAAGAGGGTATCAATTTTTCACCATGATTTTGTTTAAGGCCCGATAATCGACACACATCTGTCATGTGCCATATTTATTTGGCACCATCGTGATCAAAGAACCACAAGGAGATGAACTAGGCCTGATGACCCCTTGATCCAATAAGCCTTGTACCTGCTTCTTGATCTGTGTCATCTCTACAACTGACATCTTGTACATGCCCACATTAGGAAGAGGAGAATCTTGTTAAATATGTATCTCATGTTGGATTTCCCTCTTAGGAGGTAATCCATCTGGTTCCTAGAAATTATCATCATACTTAGAAACAATATCAATTAATTAATTTTTATGAGACAAATCACATCCTTGGAAAGTGTCGGATGTCCCAACATCTTTCTCTCTTACGACCATGAATGCATATCTCTTATTAGTGTTTATGAGTCTTTTCATTTGTCCTACACTAATGAGTGTTGTATTTACCCTCATGTTGTGAGCTCTAGAAATACATTCCACTCCCCCCTTAGTAAGGTGGTATTTGTTCTCATGACGAAAGAAGACTGATTTTCTATAATAAAGATAAGGACTCCCCAACACTATGCCACATATATCAAGTGGTACAACATCCAAATCCACTTCATCAATCAACTTTGAAACAATAGCAAATATGATCCTACATTGTTTGGTGACATTAAGTTTTTCTTTATCACATACCCAACCAAGAGGATAAGGATTCAGATGTGGTTTCGTTTCAAGACCCATCTCCTTGACAAGTGCTTTGGATATTAATTTTACTTGGGAACCCGGATCAAATAATGTATCTATCTTAGTATGTTTAGATACAACTCGTATATGAAATAACTCATTCCTCTTTCATTCATCAACATGAGATTCATCATTGGAACTTGAACTAGCATGAAGGGAATCTTTACCTTGTACTCCAACCACTATGATCTTTCCTTCACCTCCTGAATCAGAACCCAGATCTTGCCACACTGTAGCAGCAGTCTTTGTCTTCCCCTTTCTACCGAGCTATTTTGATTTATTTTCTGGATGCAATTTCTAACAATGTTCTTCATCATGATCGCTCTTCTTGCAATAAGTGCAAGATGGTTTTCCTCCTTCTCTCATTACTGTAGCGGTTTTCTTGTCCTTCCTTTTGAACTTCTTGAAAGTCTTTTGTGGGAAATTTGAAGGTTTCTTCATGGGATATTCTTGAACATGTTTCCCCCTATTCTCAAGGTGAGTGGCTTGCACACAAAATTCGTCAAGACTGGTGGGGTTAAACAAGAGAAAAGTATGACGAATATAACTATGAAGTGCACCAATATACTTCATTAAAGTTTCATAAGAATCCAAAGGAATGTTCAGTGCAAGAGCTTTCTTCCTAAATTATTCTTTGAAACTTTGTACAGTCCGACCTTTAATTTGTCTTAAAGTTTGTCATTCCATCATCACTTTATGTAAATACCCTAATGGATAGAACTTCTTCCTTATCTCTGATTTAAATTTTGACCATGAGGAAAGAAGATTACCAAACTTACTCATGTCCTAAAGATTTCTCTCCCACCATACGAGAGCGGAGCCTTCCAACTGAAGAGGATCCAGTTGCACTTTAACTTCCTCTTCATCAATATGTTGAACACGAAAATATACTTCAACCTATTGAATCCAATTATCTAGTTTTTCAGGATTAGCATCTCCATTAAACATAGGTAAATAAAATTTTACATCAAGCTTTAACAATGGTTTCTTAAAAGAGGCTTTATGGCTAGAATGATGAGAACGATGAGAATTATCGGAGGAAGAAGAACTAGAAATTGAAGGTGAAGATGGAGGCTTAGGAGGATCTCCTCCATCCCCTTGGTTTACCGAAGCATCATCATCTACATTTGCTTCCTTTTTATTCTCTTTCTTCTTCATCCTCTTCTCATAATCTCCATACATTCGTTCGACCATTTCTAACATGCGATAAAAGACCATGTGAAATTTTTTCTCATGTTCATCACACTTGTCCTCTTCTACCATTTTCTTCCTTCGGGATGCACGACCAACTTTGGGATTGAACGTCTTAAGAGTTCCTTCACCCTGCTTATGCCTGGACCTAGTAAGCATTCATACTCAACCATTAAAGTCAAAGACGACTGCTCTGATACCAACATGATCCAGGATCTTTGCATCCGGTGACTTATTAAAGAATTGTATTAAATGAGCATAAACTAAAGTACACCATAAAGAAGTAAAAAATCAAAAGGAAAGAGACGTAATCATGAAATATGAACACAAAAACTTGATAATGGAGTTCGTCCCTAATGGATTACGTCTCCGGGTCCTGCTCTCAAATGGGTAGGCCTTTTTATTAACTCCACAAAAGAATTGGACAAAATACATAAGTATAACTCATTTTGGAGTTAAGCTACATAATATTTTCTCATATCGAAAAACAAACATCACCACTGCATTCATGGTGTCGAATTACCTAAAAATGACTATCTCCAAGCCTTGATCCAAGTCTAGCACTTTCGGAGCCAAGAGACACCCCTGTCTCATTTTTCGTACCTGCCTCTACAATAAATGACTGGAAATTTTCTCAAAATGCATGCCTAGTTTGTACGGCAGCGCTTTGGTCTCCTTCTCTGTCTTGTACGCTGGTGGAAACCCCCTTTTTATATAAAAATGTGGTGGTTGTGTAATAATGAGGTCATTGGGCGCATTGGTGGGTGTATGCTATATTAATCCATAGGTTGGCAGAGGTCCCGGGATCAAATCCACGGGCCTCCCATTGTAGTGTGTGGTTACAACAGTTTTGGCACGTGCTACTAAATCTAGCAGATGGTGGAATATGCTGCCAATCTAGCAGAACCACTGCCAGATTTGGTGGTATAAAAATTTAATTTATATATATTTTTTAAATTTTGGTTGCTGGGTGTCATTGGGAATTTGCCCACTGCCACATGGTAGACAATGACTGGGCCACGTGGCATCCAATCATTGGCCCATGTCACCTCGTTGCACAATCATCCTACCACATCACCCTGCCACGTGTCATACAAATTCCATGTCATCTTTCCATGTAGTGTACGGATGCCACGTGTCCTATACAGACTACCACGTGGCAACTTTTCATTGGTCCACAAGTTAGCCCAAAAAGTCCAAAAATGAGTGACACGTGGCGGCCTCTTGTGCTGCCACATCATCATGTTGATGGAAGCATGACATGTTTTGCCCTCTGCGCTTGCCACGTATGTTGTACAGATGATGACATCATTTGTACTGATGCTGATGTCAGCAGTACAAAAGCTGACTCGTCCCTGTTGATTGGGCTAGGTTGACCAAAACTTTGACCGCGAATATCTTTCGATCCGTAACCCTGTTTGATGAGTCGTTTGCGTCGTTAGAAAGCTTGTGATGTGCTCTTCGTGATCATTCCATTTTCATTGAGTTTTTGGAACTATGAATGTTTTCCATTTCTTTGCCTGTTGAAGCCATTCTGAGCGTCCTGAGATGCCTTTGGGAGTTATGAGTTGTCCTTAGCCTTCTTTGGATCCTTTTTGGATCAACAATGTCGCATATGATTTTAGTAAAATATCAACTCCATCAGTGTTGTACGATTGACATTGATATAGACCTCCTAGTGTCAAATATTACTTGTTATGATTATTGTTATAGACTTACTACCTTGTGGGAAATATTAATAAAGATTGTCCCTAGTACATAAGTAACAATCTATTCTCATAACTAGGGGAGTTGTGGTGGGACCCTAACACTCTTTGAAGACAAATATGGAGCAATTAATGGGAATTTCATGTGGAGTAATCTAGATGGCTAAGTATTTAATCCTTGTAAAGTAGTAAGCAACATGTGTGGACCTTGCAAGCCAATATGAGAACATGGTGCCTAACAACTAGTTTTTAAGGCATTGCCCCCCAAAATGGTTTACTTTGTGTAGCTTTGAATTGTAGATCCATATCCTTGGTGCACCTCTATGTTATCATGTTTCATAAAGACACCAAAACCTTAAAAGAACCCTTGGAAAAGAATTGAATTTACTTGGAGATCTACAATTGCTGCTATATGCTGAGAGATCCTTTAAAGAAATTTGTGAGGCTTTCTGGTAATATCTTCTTGATATCTGAGAGCATAAATGGAATATCCCAGCTAGCATATATGTGTGAGAGAGACCCAAAGAGATCATTGGCTAGGGTAGAATATATATACAATATAAGCTATAAGTCCAAGAGCTCCATGGACTTGAGTTGTTGGAAGTGCATGAAATTTAGGTGGGGAGTGGGAGAGAAGGGTTGGAATAGCTTCTTTGATACCAAATGGCATATATTCAATGACTATGTAATGAGTCTCAATGAGCCTCATCCTAAAGTAACCATGAACAAGAGAAGAAAAGAGAAGAAAATACTAGACGAGAGAGGAGTTAAGATAGCAATTGAAAACCTAAAAAGAGTTACTTACCTCTATTCATCCTATTAATGGCCTTATATATTTTTACAATGGGTCCACACAAGGATGCACACAACTCTATGGATAAGAGAAAATAATACAAAAAACCATGTGTGTATCCCTAGAGTTGGAAAGATGCAACTACCTAACTAGATGCTCACACATCAATAATACATAGTAAGAAAATATGTAAATAATGGGACTGCTTCCTAGGCATTGGGTGCTACCGATTCATGGATGGATGTTTGGCTGAGGGGTGCATCCTCCTTGGGGAGGGTGCCCTGTCTACACTCTATATATCTACATCATGAATTTACATTCAATTTAAACATGGGAAGAGATATTCGATGGTAGGTAAAGGATTCGCTAAATTTAAAAATATGCAAGGAATTATCTCCAAATTAATTCAAAAAATCATGCATATATATCATTATTAAATATCGATGTTCAAGTTTAGAGAGGAATCCAATATTCCATCAAGAAGATTAAAAATATGCAGTGTTCAAAATTCTAAAACCCCTTGATGAACTATCGAGGGTCTTTAAAAGATATCCATGACAAACTTTTGAAGTGGCCTTGTTGAGACCCGAAATTGACATCCCCATTACCCTATTATACTCTTCATCTATACCTTTTTGGCCTACCTAAGCTTGGGTGAATGACAAGAATGCCACCATTAGCCAGTGATATGGTCATAAGGTAAAGTATGGTTAATTCATGCATTTTGTGGTTTATTGAGTTAGGGAATTAAATATTTCATGTACTAATACTTCAATTTTCCATGTATAATATTTGACCTCTAGATAAATCCAGCCTTCTTGTACTAGCTCAGCTATCCGGTACCTGTGCACCAAGATTGCCACTGTCCGAATCCGGTACCAAACGCATCCGGTACTAAAATCTCATCTGTTGTGATCCGATACCAACGGTCGTGGACTGCATGATCTGGTACCACCATTTGCGCACTGTTGTGATCCGGTACCATCTACCTGTCACAATCCGGTACCAATATAGAGAGCCGAATGTACCAAGTTTAGCTCCAGATCGCCCAAGACAATTAGTGGATGTTTATTTTCTCTAGCAAGGCTATGTTAGAATAGTTTGTTGATTGCCTCATCCTCATGCACTTCGTGTCATGAGGATGAAGCTAAAATATGTAACCGAATAATTAAATTTAAACATTTGACTGATTTGCAAATCATGCCACCTTGTGTTTCACGACTAAGACTGTTAAATAGCCATGGCAAGGATGGTGGAAGAAGAGGAGAGTTAGCATATTACCAACATGTGAAGCAGCGTGTGATATTGTAGAACATATTCTGAGTGAAGACTAATAGAAAAACGTCATTTATCTCCATGTCTTGATTGTCTATGATTGAATATGAGTTGAGTTGTTAACAAAAGTTTGATGTTATGTTTTGAGATTTGAGTGAGAGTAATGTGTGGGTTGAAGACAAGCTTACTATAGATTTCAGTAGCTGACCTATTGAAGCGGCAAGGGCCCACCGCCCAACAAAGGTTAGCATCTTTGTAGATTAACATTAGCATTTGTTTTTAGTAGTGTAAACATTAAATTAGTTGAATCTTTAACTCTGTTAGATGATAGCAATACAGCTTAGACTAGGGTTTCTATTATATAATTGTTTAGAGATCTTTACTTGCTCTGTTTTTGCATATGCTCTGTTTTTATGAATTTGGTTTTTAGACATGAATGTTGGCAGCAGTGGTCAGACATATTTGAAGGAGAACTAGTGAAGTCCACAACAACACATTTTGAACCACAACATACTCAATATATTAACTATTGAACTACCCATGCTATGTCTTGATGATTGATGTGTGATTTGCCTTTCAGAAGTGTGGATTGCATAGTTAGTTTTTTGGGTCAGATAGCAGAGTTGATCTGTCAAACCAACTCCATCTCATACTTCCATGTGCCATAATGGAGTAGATAGCCTCTTTGTGAAAGACAACCAAAGTGCATTGCAATTTGCTATTTTGATTTTTTTCTAGAATGCATAATATAGCTAGTTCTATACTCATGACATTAGAAATTACCTTTCTTACTGGTGTCTTGTAACTTTGTTGATTACGAATCCCAGATTGATAATTAATGAGTGTATTATAATAAACATATAAGCAGCACAACAGGCCTAATAAACCATTGTTCCCTTCAAAATGATGTTACATTTGAACTTTAGAACATCCTAATGAACCACTGAGAAACTCTCAAATAAGATCTCTAAAGATCTCTAGGAACAACCTGATGAATATTGGGACGATCCAAAAGATTCCCTAATCAAAAGTTGGAAACCTTTCCAATGAATGATTAGTGTGATTGGAAATAAGTGGCATTCAAATGATTTTTGGAAACGGTTCACACCATTGGAGACCTTCGATCGAATATCTTTAGTTACCTCTCGATGAATCATGGAGGGATTCAAAAAAATGCAACAATGCTTCTTTCAAAACCTCTTGAGGAACTATCGAGGTAACACAATCTGACACATAAAAAAGTTTAGATCTCCCCACGAACCATCAGGAATGTTCAAAAGATAAAAACATTAGAAAACTCACATCTTCTTGATGAACCAATAGGAGAGTTGAAACAAAGATGAAATAATAACTTTTAAAACATCTCGATGAATTATTAAAACACATTTAAAAATACAATAACATTTCTTTAGCAACTCCACGATGAACCATCAAAAATAATGACAAGATAATGCATTGAAATCTTATACCTTCCCTATAAATTGGGAGAGGTCTTCTAAATATATGTTAAGAAACAACTTTCAATGAACCTAATAAACTCTCAAAAGAAAACCATTAACCTTTTGAAAAGACTCACAAACTATTAAAATACTTTCAAAAGAATGATACAAAATACATTAAAATATTATGCTTAATCATATTCAAAAAGTTTATACCATTTAACATACACCAAAACATGATAATAGATGAGGATAGAAAGATTTTGAGAGTGCAAAATATCACAAAGTTACATTCAAAAAACACTTAAGACTTTTAGAGAGAAAACAAATCATTATCCAACTTCTTTGTATGGCTAAGAAAAGATTCAAACATAAACATCCTCATGAAATAAAATCCACAAAGTTAAAATAAAGGGCGGTCTAAGTCCGTAGTTAAAATATTTGTCAAAATCGATAGAATAAAGGGTCGGAAAAGGTGCAAATTGGTGCAACTCATTGGCCTTTTTTTTTTTTACAAATACTTAGAAGAAAACACAAGGAAAAGAAAATGGTGTTGTCTAGTTATTTTATGAAATGATTTTTTTCATCGGAATCCGATGATATAAATTTACACGAATCACTTCTTTTGTTGTTCAAAATCCATTTTTGAATGCAGAAATAGATTCAACATGCTGAAAAATCTAAGGGACACTTGGATTATATAGAAACAATCACTTAAATCTATGAATCTAACAAATTCTCACCAGATTTCGTACAAATGTCCCCTGAAAAAATCATCATTTCATATACAGCCTGAGTGGGCCTAATGGTTAAGAACATGTGTTTTCTCTTAAGAGGTCACAAGTTCAAATCCAAAGGGGGGTAGGGTATGTATACCTCCATAGACTTTACTAGTCAAATCGCTGGACAGAGGAGGGTCTCTTGTCCCACAAACAAAGGGGTCTCATACACCAATTTGGTGTGGCTTGGTCGTGACCTTAAAATGTATATATATAACATTTATCCTATCACAAAGAAAATAGCGTTTAGAGTTTAGTTCCAAACTTGCATCACACATACTAAAGATAACCACATAGATCTTTTACACATGGAATGTTATGTTGGTGCCAGCACAAGTATGAAAACCCTTGTAAATCGTGTTGGTCCCACAGCGTTTAGAGTTTAGTTCCAAACTTGCATCACACATACTAAAGATAACCACACAGAACTTTTACACATGGAATGTTATGTTGGTGCCAACGCAAGTACGGAAACCCTTGTAAATCGTGTTGTTCCCACTGTAAAGTTAAAAAAAGAGACACAATGTAACTAGGAAGAAGGGATAGCATGTCCGTTGCATCTAGATGCTCAACACATACATCTTTGCACATGGAAATGTGTGTTGGTGCCACCATGGAAAAATAAGACACTAGAAGAGACTTTCTTGTTCTTCAGGTTGAATAATTAAAGCAACTATGTTTTTCACAACACATTTCCACCACACTGTGAATTGTAACTTTTAGAAAGCTGGGTGGATTCCACCACACTGTCAATTGCAACTTTTAGAAAGTCGGGTGGATTCCACCCCACATACGCAAAAAACATGCCAGAAATTCACAAAGCAAGCAATGATAAGTATGGAGGTGGGCTCTGCCAAGGATCGTGAGGCCATTCTTGATGACATCAGTAAGAGTTGTAGCAGAGCTTGTGAATTCTTTACCTTGTAAGGAAGGTTGTAGCAGAGCTAGATAATTCCTTTTCTTGTCAATAAAGGTTACAGTGGACATGGCAGAAGCCATGGTTGTTAACACGCTAATACAAACATTGACTTCTACCCTGGCTGACAAACTTTTGCAAGATGTATCACTCACCATTAGTTTTAGAAAGGATTTTGAATATATTTGTGATGAACTTGTCTCCATTAAAATGTTGTTGAATGATGCTGGAAAGAAGAGGAGCACCCGTTCAATGTCCAATTGGTTGGACAAACTTGAATATTTCCTCTACGATGCTCTCGACATAGTGAAGGATTGCAGAGCAGTTCGGAAGTTTGGCAACCCGATATTCAGCTATCGGATGGCTCACAAGTTTAGGGGTCTATGAGAGAGAATCAGCAAGATACACAAAAGTGCTAAATATCTTAAACATCTTACATGTTAAATAGAATGTAACCTCAACATTCTTACTGTACACTGCCAGGTATCCTGGCCAGCTGTACTATCGTTTCTTGATGTTCTTGATTTGTTTGAGCCTATTTAGCTCAACTTTTTTCCCTTTTCTTATGTACTCTTTTCTCATATACTCAATATATTGAATATTATTTCTGCTCTACTCTTTCTCTGTATTCTCTTCTTCTTATTTTATCATGGTATCAGAGCTTCAGATGTAAACCTCTTCACACAGTATGGAGAGAAGCCCAATCCAAAGTAGTGAAGAATTTAAACTGTCAACGAGAGCTCAGGATGCCAGATTCTTGACAGAGCTTAGAGTAAAATGCGCAGTCCACCATCCACTCAAAAGATCATTGCAGAAAGAAAACGCAAGGAAGCAGAGTGAAATACGCTCAAAAGATTGAGGAAATGGAGCTGTAGAAGGCAAAGAATCGTGAAATTCGTAAAACACTGAGGAAATAGAGTTGTAGAAGGCAAAGAATCGTGAAATTTGTAAAATCTTGAGGAAACAAAGTTGTAGAAGAGAAAAACTTCGTAAGTTCTTTAAAAGAATTCATGAAATTCCTTCTTACGGAGAGAATTCTACAAAGAGTGCCAAAGGACAAGCCAAAGCAGCAAAGGACAACTAGAACAGTCATAAGATCGGCCCTGCGAACAGATCTGAGCAATCGATCGAGTTCAGAAAGGACGAGGAGTGCATAGAAAAGGCAAAAAAATTTCAGCCGTCAGATCTAGCGTAGAGGACTGATATCCTTCGGATCCGGGAGAAAGTGCACAAGGCTTAGTCCTCTGGAGTGCATAGGAGAAAGGCCGACTTGCGAAGTCGCGAAATCCCAAAATCGTTGGGACCATCCATCAAGGAGGACACGTGGAGAGATCTTGGCATTTCACTGACTCGTAGGGAGTAAAGGTCAAAGAACACGACAATGAGAATTCGTGAATTGTGAAATCACGACTCGATCTGACCCATTGGATCGAGAAAGATCATGAGTCGTCGATCTGACGCTATCGGGAAATCAGGAATCGAGAAGACAGAGCAGCACCATCCTCTGAGGTCGCGAAGAGTGAAACCCTGAATCGATCACAATTGTTAATCAAAGAGAGGCCTAGACCGTCGATCTAGTGCCATCGACATTTCAGGGATTGGGAGAACGGAGGTGCAAGTCGTTCGACTTCGTGAAACATGAAATCCCGATGAAATCTGGACCATTAGATCTAGAGGAGTGTGAACTATTGATTTGGGAAGCTCCAAAATTTCAACATTTCGGAGTTCAAGGTTTGAAGAACATCATGATGAGAGTTCAAGGGTCGTGAAATTCTGAAAGGATCTAGATCGTTAGATCATAGGAGGATCTGCACAATCACTCCGTAACAAGAGGATAGATCGAAGTTTCAGATTTCAGGATTCCAAGGAGAAAAGGTTGGAGTTGCATCACAACTTCGCGAACCGCGAAATCTCGAAAAGTGGACCGTGGTCATAGCGTCGTGGTCATGTGGAGGAAGGATACGAGAGGAGTTGAGGGCTCGTTAATCCCCTTTTAGAGTTTGGGAGTTGGAGAGTCAGGAGTGGCTCACATGCCAATACTCTCAAAGCCGCGAAACACGACGCGCTCTTTGTGGGCTAAGCCAGTGATCACGGGTAGTGGTCACGTGGGAAAGGAGCTCACGCTCAGTGCTAATTCACGCGGGGCTAAGTTCTCATTTGGACCGATTCCACCATTACAGTTGCTACAGTTGTAAAATAATAGAGCTCAGAGTTCTGAATCAACAGATCTTATGCTCGGATAATTAGATCCAGCCAGATTGAAGTCAAAGAAGTGGTCTACACCGCGTATTTCGGTCCAAAGTCATTGAAAGAACTTCGAAGACCTGGTTTTACATGCAGGAAATAGGTAAACATGAAATTTTCTAACATTTTTTTTCTGTTGTGCTAAATTTTTTAAAGATGGCCACGTCTAGCAATTTAGGACCAACTCAAGCACCGATTCTTCTTGGAAAGAATTATGAGTTTTGGTCTCTTTGAATGACATCCTTCTTGCAAGCACAAGAGTGTTGGGATCAAGTGGATCTTGGATATGTGGAACCAGATCCAATATATCTTGCTGCCATGACCAACAAACAAAGAACTGCTTAGGCAACACAAAGGAACAAAGAAAACAAGGCAAAATTCTGGATTCAGAATTCAGTGGATGACTCGATTTTCTCAAAAATCACAGGTGTTGTTACTTCAAAATAGGCACGGGACATCCTTAAATGAGCCTACCAATGAAATGACAGGGTAAAAATAGTCAAACTATAGACCTTGCGAACGCATTTCGAGACTTTAAGAATGATAGAGTCTGAAAATGTTGATAATTTTATGACTAGAGTCATGGGAATCGTGAACTAGATTAGATTGACTGGTGAAGCCATCTTTGATCAACGCATTGTTGAGAAATTTCTCATAAGTTTACCAAATAAATTTGAAATGGTCATTACAACAATCCTTGAATCCAAGGATCTGACAAATTTTTCAATAGATGAACTAATTGGTTCCCTATTGACACATGAGACTTGACTGCATCTCACAGATGAGACAATCACCAATGCCTTCAAAACTCAATTCACTTTCAATAGAGGGAGAGGCAGAGGAAGAGGAAGAGGTCATCAAGGAAGAGGGAGTAGTCCAAGTAACCCTCACTCAAGTGGAGGTCACACACAATAGAACCCGAATCAAAATTTCCAAGGTCACAGCCAACAACACCAGAATCAGAGTTTCCAACCTCAAAGAGGCAGAGGGAGAAGATAAAATGACAAATCAAGCATACAATGCTATTACTGCAAAAAATATAGGCACTATGAACATGAATGTTGGAAGAAGCAATCAAATCAACCCTCAGGCAGAGCACATATCTCACATCATGAAGGAGAAACCTCAGATGGTATGTTTCTCTCATGCCACAAGACTGAAGAACAACATAAAGATCTCTGGTTACTAGACAGTGGTTGCAGAAATCACATGACAGGTAACAAAGATTTACTTTCATGCATTGATTCTTCAATTTCCTCTGATATTACACTTGGAAATGATTCCTTAGTCAAATTTCAAGGAAAATGAAGTGTACCCATTCTTACTAAACAAAATGTAAAGAAAGACATAAACAATGTCTATCATGTTCCAGATCTGAAACATAATCTGTTAAGTGTAGGATATCTCATTGAACATGGCTATAAGTTACTTTTTGAGGGAACATCATGCAGGATATATGATAAAAAACCCAGCAGAAAATTGATTTCTGAAATCCACATGACTCAAAATAGGATGTTTCCCCTGACCCTCAGAATTGCAAATTTGATCCAATCATATGCACAAAATGCATCCACCCCCAATAAAACTATAGTTTGGCATACAAGATTTGTACATCTACCCTTTCAGAGTCTAAGTCTTCTACAGAAGCACTCCATGGTCAAAGGTCGCCCTGTCTTCAAAGAGAAAAATCCCCCATGTGAGTCTTGCATACTTGGAAAACATAAGAGAACTGGTTTTCCACAGTCCTCCACTCAAGCCAAACAACATATCGAACTTGTTCACACTGACCTATGTGGACCAATGCAAACAGAGTCAATAGGTGGTAGATTTTATTTTCTAACGTTTATTGTTGACTTTAGCAGGAAAATTTGGATCTATTTTCTCAGACACAAGTCTGAAACTTTTGCAAAGTTCAAAGAATTCAAAGCTAAAGCTGAAAAACAGAGTGGCAAATATGTAAAAGAAAACAGGTCAGATGGAGGAGGAGAATACAACTCCAAAGAATTTGCAAATTTCTGTAAATCACAAGGCATCATCATGCAAACTACAACCATGTATACTCCACCGCAAAATGGAGTAGCTGAAAGGAAAAATCAGACACTCATGAACATGGCAAGAATCCTTCTCAAAGAGAAATTTCTATCAAATACATTTTGGGCTGAAGTAGTAGCATGCTTAGCTTATCTCTTGAATAGATCACCAACTACCAGTCTAACGATGAAGGTGTTAGAATATGAAGGATTTTGCTTGTTTTACCATTGACAATATCACTATTGTCACCCCACCATAGGTCGAAGCCACCCTCCGAGCACCTTAACCTTGACTGAGAATTACTCCAGAAGAAAACCCTAGGCTAGATAGCCAAACAAGGTGTAGTGCATATTCCTCCAAGGATAGTGCACCAACAATGGCTGATCAGATAGTCCAAACCATAGCCAAGAGATAGTCCAAGCCAAAACGTAACTGCTAGTTTCAACAGCTGCTCCAACAACTCTCCTCCAAACCTGCGCACAAGACTGCAACTGCACTGTGAAAAACTGGCTCTCTGCAATTGCTGAGATGTGTCAAATGAGAGACTGGTGCCCTATATTTATAATGGTTCTGGCAGACTTACTGGGGCTGAATTCTCCTTCTGGGTACCTGTCTGTTCAGTATATATTAATTATTTTGGCTGACTTATTCTCTTGGAGGCTAATAACCTAATACATATTCTCTTCTTGTGCCGACAAGTCTTCTAGGGTTATTAGCCAACTCATTAGGGTTTCTCTTACTTCTCGGAGTCTTTTATTCTTATCAGGTTTACACATGGAGGTAAATACCTCACGTAGCTACCATAATATCAGCACTCCCTCCTATCTAGGGAGGTATTACACGTAATGGTGGTTGAGCACAAAACATACCATTCACCTGGTAGCATCAACATAGTCGTCTAGACTATCTCATGACTAGATCATGAGCATCACCATCACCATCAATGTCATCAGCTGCATCATCTCTCAAAACCATACTTCATCTGAGTAGTCAACCATGATGATGGATAAGTCACTCATACCATAGAGTGATACAAGAGCCATTCTTCTAATCTAGACACGCGTCCTAGAAGAGTAGATGTTCTGAGCCGATTTCCATCTAGGAAATTTCTATCCTTTAATCATCCATATAGCTGATAATCATTTCCAAAACTGTTGATGGTCTTCAAGGAAATCAAAACACAATTGTGTCTATCCATAGTAGTACATAAATACAATCCAGTGGTACACTACCACACCAAGTAGCAAACAAGTACTTGATCAGTAACGTATAGTCACAAACAATGGAACACATCCACCACAGTAGTATACTTCTACTGTCATACAGCCTTCATAACAACCATCTGATATCAACCTGCACAGAAACAATGTTATGATATCAATTGAATCATTTGGGCCAATCTTTCACTCACATCTGTGAGATCTGAAAGAATATTTTCCCTC
>ML807744.1:145095-157988 GCA_009831015.1 Picea engelmannii | reverse complement strand
CATGGGATTTATCTGTCTTAGCTTCTGCCTGTTAGGATGTCCAAAGACCTGATCCCTGAAAATTTGTTAAAAATAGGCTCTAAAAACAATGAAATCCCTTAGCATGACAAAAAGGTAATGATGGCAATGAATGAATGGAGCACTTCAGTACGTTGCGAACTCTCCTAGTGAGTTGGCAACACATACAACTGTCTTTAACTTGACATTTAAACAGATGGATGGTGACAGAGAGAACCTTTTATACAACTGAGAGGTGACATGTCACGGTAATGATGTAAGGATCAAAGGTCTGACTCAAAAACAAAACCCAAAGTGGTTCATTTTTACCCCTACAATTCTATGTGCTAACACCAGGTATTTGAAAATGGTTGTTGTAGTAGATATGAATTATGAACAAAATAGAAGAAGCATGGCACAAAATAATGTCAAAAAGCTTAAAATTCCACAAAAATGATAATTAGGATAAATCATAGTAGAAATGAAGTTCCAACATATATGAATGAAAAGTGCCCAAAACTCAGAAGAAGTGTTGGAATGATGGAAAAAATCCAAGCTCCCATTTTCATTTTATAGCAAGTTGCAACTTGTGACTCCAATCCATTCAGGGACAAAGTAAACAAAGGTATCCGTAACATAAAAGTACATCAAGCATTATACTTTTGTCATATAAGCTCCAATAAGTGTGTTTGTTCATGGTAAGGGAGAGAATGTTATCCACATGCTTCCATGGCAACAATTTCCGAGTTTGACTATCAAATGCATTTTTCCAATGCCTCCCATTGTGGAAAACCCTAGGTTTCTTCTTCATCCAAGAAAACACCTTTAGGACCATGTATTTCATGGAATAATGACACCCCTAGTGCTACTCCATGTAGAAAAGTTCAACATAACCATGAACTTGTTGATCCATGGGCCCATTTTCATTTTATCATGAATTTTAACTAAGCTCAGAGGCATTCAAGGACAAAGGAATCATTAATCCCAAGGGCATAAAAAAAAATCATGCATCAAAATTATATTTTGTCAGCTCTAGCATGTGTTTTTGGGAATGGGAAAGGTGAGAGCGTTTTCCATGCGCTTCTAGGGAAACCATTTTGCATTTTTCAATGCCTCCCACTTCTCAAAACCCTAGTTTTCTTATTTTCCAAGAAAACACCTTTAAGGGGGCGGAGCTCATTCGAAAACGACACCCCTACCGGTGATCCATGTAGATAATTCTAGTGGAATGGGTGAACCATGGACTTATTTGAATTTTATCATGAGTTGCAACACACAACTTGGATCCATTCAAGGACAAAGGCAACATTGCTCCAGGGGCATTGGAAAAAAAATCATGCATCATAATTGTGTTATGTAAGCTTTCATATATGTGTTTGTTCGTGAGAGGCGAGAATGTTATCCACATGCTTTTGGGGCATTCATTTCCAATTTTTTCCATCAAATGCAATTTTCTAATGCCTCCCACTACTAAAAACCTTAGTTTTCCACTTTGTTTAAGAAAACACCTTCAAGGCGATGAAGATAGTGGGTGAGCAACACCCCTAATGATGCTCCTTGTATATTGGTCCAATGGAATTTATGACTCATTGATCCATGCGCCTATTTCCATTGTATCGCAAGTTGTAAATCATAGCTTGAAGTCATTCAAGGATAAAAGCAACATTGGTCCTATGAGTACAAAAAACATTGTGCATCAGAATTGAATTCAGCCATAAGTTTTGACAAGTATGTTTTGGCATGGTGGAGGTGAGAACATTGTCCATGTTCTTCTAGGGCATCCAATTCCAATTCTCGCCAGCAAATTCATTTTTCCAATGCCTCCCATTGATCCATAAATGAGGGACTTATAGCCTACTCACTTCAAAAACATGGATGCTTTGCATAATTAACTTTTGATCTTTGTTTCTCTTAATTATGTAGAGATCTTTGTTATCTAAATGGATACAAGACCTCTAATGTCAGTTGAGCTCTAAGTGAAACTACTCTTCGGGATTATAGGTATGGCCTTCTCTCCTATGTAACCTACACACATCAACCAACTAACAACACAATAGTAACCAGACCAATAAAAACCAAGACTCTACAAATACTCTATCACCAAGAACTGTGTCTTTGGTGCAACTCTTTTACACGTTGATGTTGAATATATCAAGATGATCAAGGCTGAGAATATTCTTTATTTGATCATTGTATGGGCATGAAGGCTTTGATTTGTCTTGGGTTCAAGGCTTGGTTGTTGCTTTGATACCATAGGCCAATAATAACCATCAACCAGTTCAACTGATTTTGATTTTATTGCCAGTAATAGATCAACCTCTACTATGTTAAGATAACAATGCACAATCTCTAGGCTTGTTTCCAAATAAAATGAACAATGCTACCATCTTATTGTGCCATGCTTGGACAATTAAGAACTCAAATCAATGAACCAATACAAGGAAATGCTCATCGATATGTTTATATTCTTCCAAGTAATAGTAGTTCCATGAATCAAGCTATTTTCAATAAATAGAATTTAGTACAAAATGACAACACAAGGGAATGACATATCTTATACCAAATTTTCTTGTATATTTACTCATCCCCCTTCAACTTGAATACCAATTCAACCACACATATAAGAGTTGGCAGCAAAATAAATAACATATATGAAATGGCCATGGATTAATACATGTGAGAAAAGGCTTTATTATGTAAGCCATGCTTGAAATAAAACTCAGTTCAGTAATTCGTTTTAATATGCCTACTAAACATTCAACATATTTCCTAAATAGCTTAGGAAATAACAATTCCATTTATCATTCCATTATAGAGATAACCTTCTGACCATCCATTTCCTTTTTATCTGTTTGATTTCTGTTAATCACTCTCCCAACTAGAATTCAAGGTAACAAGAGAGTGACCATACACTCATTCTTGGATCTATCTCAATCCCAAATATGCCGAATGAATATAATCTAGAAAACATCTTATGTCTAATATTAATGGACAACTCCAACTCTTTATGGCAATAAGACAAAATAAGAAGACGCCCAAGCATTTATTTGTCGATTTGTCACCTCAATTAATAAGAGTAGGCAATGATTGGAGGAAAGAGAGATGGGATGTATACATGTATTGTTTAATTAGACTTTCATGTGTTATCTGCAGCCCAACAAAACCCAATGTATATGCATGAGAGAAGGGGGATGCATAGCCCAACTCCTAGCTCATCCAATCCACTCGTACAGACCACAAACAAGCCCCTAGGCTGAAGATTGACAACATATGATTGTCCTATCAAAGCACAAGCAGTGTACGACATCAAAGGTGACCTATTTACTATGTATGAGTTCAAAAAATAGCCATGGGTAGCGTATAATGAAGGAAAAAACTCAATTTCACAATGACTCCAATAGTTAATAAACTTGAAATAATTGAATCAGAAACCCCCTCAAAAGAAAGAAACAATCCAGTAATTGCATCCATATATCTTTCATATCTTAGAAAATCCAACGATGGATGAAATAAAGTTGTTAGCATTCATCTTAGACAAATGAAGAGGGAAACCATTAGATAATTCCTTAGGCATATCTAAGAAACAAACTCTTACACAATTAAAAATTATGAGGCAACCATTAACACATAGTAGCTTCCATTAAAAACACTAGTAACAATTAAAATAAAGAATGGAGATATATCAAGCACATATAAGATATTCTCACTGCACATAACATCAATAACATATAAAAATTCTCAGTGCACATAACATCAATCACATAAAGATACAATGATTTCACCTGAGGAAACCCAAAGGAAAAAACAAACAAAAAAACTAACATCGAATGGTTTGCTTAGTTGTATTTTGGCAATCAGATTTACAATCTAGTCACATGTCTCTCTATACATCCTCCTATCCTTGGCAAAAAACCACATAAAATCCATATGAGAGTGAAATTACAATAAGAAATAGGGAGATATGGGGTAATGGGAAGGCCAATGGGCTTGAACTTTCATTTCCCATTCCCTTTGGTCTTTCTCTTCTATTTTCATTTTCTATTTTTATTTAATTCTTTATTTTTCCTCTCATTCTATCACTTAACTTTACATTGCATTATCTTTTATGTCCTATCTAATCTTCATTAATTTCCATATTACATTTAGGTAGTGAGTCTTACAACCATAATCTTGGTTTAAATCCATTTTGGATCACCCACTGTGCAAAACCCTAGTTTTCTTCATCGTCTAATAAAACATCTTTAGGGTGGTGAATTTTATGGATGGAAAATGCTCCCAATGTTTATCCATGAATATAATTCCAAGATAATCGATTACTCGCCAATTTATCAACCCATTTTGATTTTATCACAAGTTACAACTAGCAACCCAGAGCCATTCAAGGACAAAGGCAACATTGATTTTTGGGGCATAAAAAACACATAGAACGTTGGAATTACATTATGTAAGATTTGGTACGTATTGTTTGGCATAGTGGAGGTGAGAATGTGTTCCATGTGCTTCTAGGGAAGCAATTTCCATTGTTTACAATCAACTACATCTTTTCAATGCCTCCCACTATTAAAAAATCTAATTCTCTTATATCTAAGAAAATACCTATAGGGAGGTGAAGTTTGTGGGTGAATCCACCCCTAACACTACTCTATGTAGATGCATCTAATAGAACCAATGACTCATTGATCTACCAACATGTTTGAATTTTATCATGAGTTAAAAATAATGACCTAGAGCCATTCATGAACAAGGGCAACATTATTATCAGGGAATAAAGAACACATCTAGTTATGAAATTATGTATTGTAAGCTCCAGATGAGTCTATTGAACATGAACATGAACCAACACCATCTCTTCCTAGATGGGTTTGTTCAACACAAGAAGCATTTGGTGATCTTGTCGGTGATCCTTTGGATCATCACAAGACACATTCACAATTCCAGTGAGTTGTTGGGTATGTGTTATATTCTTTGCACGACTATAAATAATGTCTATGTTGCGTCGGGCACGCAGGGGGGTTATAGGGGGGCGGAGCCCCTTGTGTGGGGGTTAAGGGAAATTCCCAAAAAATTATTTATTTGCATCGGTTTTCATGTCCATTTTTGGGCGATCCTCGATTTTTGTGTCCATTTATGGGTGGTTTTTTGGCACATGGTTTTTCGCCAATGGTTTTATATTTATGGTTAAGGAATTAGGGTTGTTGACTAATCCAGGTCATTGGATTAGGGATTTGGATGCCGTTGGATCCTATATGTATATTGTATTGTAAAAAATGTATGATATGAGAATGAATATAGAATATGTTGGTTTTCCCGGTTTGGGTTTCCACGGGAAAAATCTTTGTGTAATGTGTGTATTTTCCATTGTATCTTTTATGTTTTTTTATTGAAAATCTATTTGCATTAAATTATTGTACAAGGTTAAAATCTACATTTGGTATTAGAGAAATTATTGGCTTCAGGGGGACGCCTTTGTGGTCAGGGGTTTGGCTTGGGACTATGATAAGCCTTGTTACAATGGGAGATCTGCGATATTGATTCTTCAGGTGAAGAGAAATGGTGAGTAGTTCGAAAATAGAGATCGAGAAATTTAATGGGCAAAGTTTTGAGTTGTGGAAGCTCAAGATGGAAGATCTGTTGGTATATAGAGATCAGTGGTTCACGGTGGATCCAGGTACTGCACCTACAGGAATGTCAGAAGATGATTGGAAAAAGTTGGATCGGAAGGCGAAGAGCACAATGCGATTGTGTCTCTCAGATTCAGTATTACTGAATGTGTCAGGGGAAGCTCCACCCAAGGAGTTATGGGATAAGTTGGGGAACTTGTATCAGTCCAAGTCCCTGGTAAATAAATTGTTCGTATGGAAAAAGTTGCATAACCTGAGGATGAGAGATGGAGACTTTGTGACAGAGCATTTGAATGCCTTCAACACTATGCTAAGTCAGTTGTTATCTGATGAGATTAAAATTTCATATGAAGATAAGTGTATTAGTTTACCATGCTCTTTACCAGACTCGTGGGATAGTTTGGTTGTGGCCATAGGTAGTAATACAACTACCTTGAGTTTTGATGATGTGGTCTCATCCTTGTTGTTGGAGGAGATGAGATGGAAGAACATGGAAGGACAGAGCACAGATGCATTATTTGCAAGAGGATGCTCTGAGGAAAGAAATAGATATATGTCCTCAAGTGGGAGATCTAAGTCTAAGGGTAAATCAAAATCTCCCGGAAATTTTGTAAAGGTACGTTGGAGATGTGGAAAAGAAGGGCACTTCAAGAAGAAATGTAGATCCAAAAGCGTTGAGAAAGTGAAGGGATCCGAAGGTGCTCCCTCTACAGAAGAAAATACCTCCAAGGAAGAAGGAAGGGATGTGTGTTTGGCTTCTTCAAGCACACATGTAGATCATGAGGCATGGTTGGTTGACTTGGGTGCTACCTTTCATATGACTCCCCACATGGAGTGGTTCTGTGAATATGAAAGGTATGATGGAGGTAATTTTACCTAGGTGATGACTCGACAACCAAAATCATAGGACAAAGAAAATTCAAGTTGAGGCTCATATATGGAAGGATTAGAACACTGCTTCGTGTTCTGCACATCCCAGGATTGGTCAGAAATTTGATTTATGTAAGAAAAATGGACGATGCAGGGGTGAAAACAGTATTTGAAAAAGAAACCTGTAGGATGGTTCGAGGAGAAATGATGTTGTTGAAGGGAGTTCGGATTGGGACTCTGTATAAGCTGCAAGGAAGCACTATTAGTAATGGGTGTAATAGTTCCATTGTTCTTGATATTAGAGCAGAAGAAGAAAAAACTCCTACAGTCTCTAGAGAAAAGGTTATACTGTGGCATCAAAGACTGGGGCATATCAGAGAGAAGGGTCTTCGACTATTACACGGTGAAGGTATGGTTGAAGGTATGTCTAACCGCTCTCTGGATTTTGATTTCTATGAACATTGTGTATATCGGAAGCAAAATCGGGTAAGATTCCTCTCTGGTGCAACGAGGGTAGAAGGAATTTTACAGCTAGTGCACAATTATGTGTTTGGACCTGTATCGGTTCCATCATTAGGAAAATCTATGTATTATGTCTCATTTATAGATGACTTCTCAAGGAATACTTGTATATATTTACTTAGGAATAAAGCTGAAGTCTTTGACAAGTTTAAAGAGTTTAAGGCTTTTGTTGAGAATAAAACAGAGAAAATAATTAAGGTGTTAAGGACAGATAATGGCAGAGAGTTCTGCAGGATTGAATTTCAAGAGTTATGTAAGAAGTGCGGTATAGCAAGGCAGAAGACTACTCCATATACACCTCAACAAAATGGATTTGTAGAAAGGATGAACATGATGCTCATGGAAAAAGAAAGGTGCATGCTCAATGGTGTCGGGTTAGGGCAAGAATTATGGGCAGTGGCAGTGGGTATTGCATGTTACTTGGTCAATAGGTCACCCTCATCAGCACTGGATGACAAGAATCCACAAGAGGTATGGACTGGTAAGAAACATTCTCTCACACATCTCAAGGTAATTGGTTGTGAGGCCTATGTTAATGTTCCAAAGGAAAACAAGAGTAAGCTATATAAGAAGGCTGAAAAGTTTATCTATATTGGGTATAAAGATGGTCTCAAAGGTTATAAACTTTGGAACCCAAAAACTGAGAAGGTTGTGTATGGTCGAGATATGGTGTTTAGATAAATGAAGGATGTTTTAAAAAAAGAAGTTCTGCCAAGGAAGAACCAGAGAAAATAGAGTTTGAGACAAAGGTGATGAATCAGACTCTACAAAAGAACAAGAATCAAAAGAATAAGATCCTCATACTCGAATATTGAGGAGATCGGTGGGGGAAAAAAGGATACCAGAATGGTATGCTCCATCTTATTTCCATTCAAATTTTTCTTTGTCTATTATTGATGATGATCCTAGAAATAATAGGGAGACAATGGATTCAGAGGATGGAAAACTATGGAAAAAGGCCATGGTTGAAGAAATGACAGCCTTTGATAAGAATGAGGCTTGGGATCTAGTGGAGTTGTCGACTGGAAGAAATCTCATTGGAAACAAATGGGTATTAAAAAATAAGTTGAATGTAGAAGGAAAAGTGGATAAATACAAATCTCGATTAGTAGCAAAAGGTTATTCCCAGGTTGAGGGAATTGATTTTGGTGAGATTTTTTCTCCTGTTTCCAAGTTAACTTCTATTAGATTTATTTTTTCTGTTTTTGTTGCGTTTGATTTTGAAGTAGAAAAGATGGATGTGAAGACAACATTCCTACATGGGGATCTTGAAGAAGAAATCTATATGAAGCAACCATAAGGCTTTGTTGTGAAGGGAAAGAAGGAGTTATTATGCAAGCTGAAAAAGTTCATGTATGGTTTAAAACAATCACCAAGGATGTGGTATCAAAAATTTGATACTTATACGATGGGACTTGGATTCACAAGAAGCAAAGAGGATCATTGTGTGTATTTTAAATTAATTGGTGATCATTTGATTTATTTGGTCTTTTATGTGCATGACATGTTGTTGATAGGAAACAACAAGGAAATTATCCAGGATGTGAAAACTCAGTTGTCCTCTAAATTTGACATGAAGGATCTTGGTGCTGCAAATTTTATTTTGGGCATGGAAATTAAAAGAGATCGGAAAGACAAAAAACTCTGGTTAAATAAGAGAAAATATGTGGAGACAATATTGCAGAGGTTTAATATGCAGGAATGTAAACTGATCAGGGTCCCTATTCTTGTAGGTGTAAAGTTATCTGTGGATAAGTGTCCTAGTACACATGAAGAGGAGGAGGACATGTCTCGTGTTCCATATGTGAGTGTGGTTGGTAATTTGATGTATGAAATGGTCTGTACTAGACTGGACATTGCACATGTAGTGGGAATTTTGAGCAGGTATATGTCAAAACCAGGAAAGGAACATTGGACATCAGTAAAGAGGATTTTCATGTATTTGTGTGGCACTACTAGTTATGGATTGTGCTACCACGGAAGACCAGGTTTGGACAGAGTGTTGGACATACATGGCTTTGTGGATGCAAACTCGGCTGGAGATTTGAATCATAGGAGATATACAAGTGGGTATGTGTTTAACTTGTTTGGAGGAGCAATCAGTTGGATGAGCAAAAGACAGTATGTAGTGTCACTTTCAACTACAGAAGTTGAATACATGGTCGCCACTCATGCAAGCAAGGAAGAACTATGGTTACAAATATTGTGTTCATGTATTACGTTGGTACAACAAGTTGTAAGGATAGACTGTGACAGTCAGAGTGCAATTTTTCTGGTGAAGAACTCGACTTATTATTCAAAGACAAAGCATATTGATGTTCAATATCATTTTGTGAGAGACATGGTTGAAGAAAAGAAGGTGTTGTTGATGAAGGTGGACACTTTGAAGAATGTTGAAAATTCATTAAAAAAATCTGCGAGCACTGAGAAGTTCTCTTGGTGTAGAGGATCTATGGGCATTGTTGCCCTAGATTGTTGACTATGTAACCCTGTAACCCTCTGTATGCAAAGAAAACAACAAGTGGGAGAAATCTTGGGTATGTGTTATATTCTTTGCATGACTAGCAATAGTTTCTACGTTGTGTCGGGCTCGTAGGGGGTAAGAGGGGGGCGAAGCCCCATAATTTTTTTTGTTGCCTCGGTTTTCGTGTCCATTTATGGGTGGTTTTTCTCTGATGGTTTTCTATTTCTGATTAAGGAATTAGGGTTGTTGACTAATCCAGGTCATTGGATTAGGGTTTTGTATGTCACTTGATCCTATATGTATATTGTGTTGTAAACAATGTATGATATGAGAATAAATATATAATATGTTGGTTTTCCCAGTTTGGGGTTCCATGGGAAAAATATCTATGTAATGTGTGTATTTGCCATTGTATATTTTTTGTTCTTTTATTGAAAATTGATTTGCAGTAAATTATTGTACAACGTTAAAATCTACATGAGCCTCACCTCTTTTGGCTCAATTTTTAGAGAGTCATGATCCAAAGACATTTGCAAAATCTTTAGTTAATCTAGTTTGGGATACAACAATGAATGAAGAGTATCGTTCTTTAATGGAGAACGATACTTGGGATCTTGTACCTCTTACAAACGGAAGAAAACTTGTCAAATGTAGATGGGCCTACCCAACTAAGTATGAATCAGATGGAAGTGTTGAAAGACCCGAGCCTTGATTAGTTTCCAAAGGGTTCTCTCAAGTTGAAGGCATTGACTATAATGAAACATTTTCCCTTATAGCCAAAATGAATTACATCTGCCTTGTTCTAGCCCTTGTTGCCTCACATAAATGGGAGATCCATTAAATGGATGTCAAATCCACCCTCTTGCATAGGGATTTGCAAGAAGAAATATACATGGAACAACCTCCTAGCTATGTCCACAATGAATCCAGCCTTTTTTGTTGCCTTAAGAAACCTCTTTATGGTCTTAAGCAAGCTCCTCAAGCTTGGGATGCCAAAATGGAAAACTTTCTTCTTGATATTGTCTTTTCTATACCAAGAAAGTATGAAGCCATCTCATAATCCTTGTTCTTTATGTTGATGAACTTATCCTCACTGGTAGTGACCCAAAACTTTTAAACCGTGTGAAAACCAGCCTTAAGAAGAAATTTGAAATGACCGACTTAGGCTATTTGCACTATTTCCTTGGCTTTCAAGTTTTGCAAACCAAGGAAGGAATCTTTCTTTCCTAGTCTAAGTATGCTTGTGACCTTCTTCACCTCTTTCACATGGAAGATTCTAAACCAACTTCTTCTCCCTTCCAATCCGGAGTCATACTTTCTTCCACCTGTACTTCTCCTGAAGTTGATGCCACTTTGTACCGTCAGTTAGTTAGTAGCCTCTTATACTTGACTCATGCATGTCCTGATATTTCCTTTGTTGTTTCTCTTGTTGCCTGGTATATGCAAACACCCCATGAAAACTAGTAGAAAGCATCTAAAAGGATACGTTAGTATGTTCAGGGTACAGTTCAGTTCAAGATACATTACAGTTTAGGGGGGACTCCTTTATTAGTTGGTTTTATTGATTTAGATTGGGTCGACGACGCTAATGATCGAAGATCTATTGTAGGTTATATTTCCAGCCTTGGTTCAGGACATGTCACTTGGGCCTATAATAAACAACATGTTATTTCTCTTTCTTCAGTAGAAGCAGAGTATCGAGTAGCAGTTTATGCAAGTCAGGAAGGCTTGTGGCTTCGACAGATCCTTTCAAAGTTTGGATTTTAGTAGGAGCATCCGACCACCCTCTGGTGTGACAATTAGAGTGCCATCAAGATCACCAAAGAACCAGTTCAACATCAGCGCAACAAACACGTCAAGCTCCACATGCACTTCATCTGAAAGCTCATTCATGATCAAGTTATTGAAGTGGTCTTTTACCCTATAGAAGATCAAGTTGTAGACATTTTTACAAAGTCTCTTAAAGAAGCAAAGTTTTCCAAACTTCGATCTATGTTATGAGTTTAGGAAGTTTTCATTAAGGGGGGATAGGCTCTAATGCCTCCTTTCTCTCCTATTGTGTCACCTTTGTAAATTCTTCAATCCTATCCCAAGTTGTTCTTAAGGGGGGATGTTAGGATATTTAGATACTTACGAGTTAGTTAAGATCAACTTGGTCTAATGTGTCGATACGTAAAAGTGTGTTTCTTTAGTATGCATTAGTATGCATTTATAGTTAGGTAATCCAACGGTCACGATATGTTCCCAACATAGAGTGATCTGACGGATCACATTCTCCTTGATCTTAACAACTACGTTGATCCATGACTTGACACCTTATTGGTCCACGATCTTTATTTAAAGAGGATGGAGGGTCATTTGTCGATGATCGATTGTGAGAAACTCTCTTGTAAATCTATCTGCAACATTTTTATTTTGCATTAATAAATTTCTCCAAGTGGCCACGTTGGTTGGGGTGTTATTGGATAAATCGGTAGGTGCGGACACTAATTGATCTCCCTAGATCCACCTAGATCTAGAACAAAACACACCAGAACATGACACTTTCCTTAAGTTTTAAATATTGAATTTACTAACTAAAGAGGGATAGGTGACATACCGTTTAAACACCGCTTCCTCTCGCCATCGCCATCCTAGCTCCGTTCCAACACTCATACAATGATGATCCTGCAAAAGAACGCAACCAACCAATGTGATAGTAATAGCATAAAATCAATATAAACCTATGTATGTGATCAAGGAATCATACAATAAAACACAACAAGCTTTATAGGAAAGAATCATATTATTGTATCATATTAAATGTGAAAGAGAGATTACAACTGTGGCCGTGATGTCGTAAGGTGCCTTCCAATTGTCCTTCGTTCCCCACACACTTCCACTCCAAGAATTCTGAGAGCATCGATCTGATAATATTCACAATCTATCTTGACAAAGTGGCTCATTTAGCCAAGCTAACAATCTCCAAAGCTCAATCCAATCCAAGCTAATCCCAAAAGCTCCAAAGCTAATCTCATCCAAGCCAATTTTCTCCATGAGAGCTCCTCTCCTTTTATAAGCTAAAGAGGATAAGGCGAGGAGGTTAGGATGATCCCACCAAATCATGAAAGCGAGTAAGATCCAAACCATTCAAATGCCACCTCACCATGAAAGTTTCTCCTTCTAGAAGCATCGAGAAGATGCTCATTTTTCCCACGTATGAGCATTCTCGCACCTTGCTTATAGAGCAACCTGCGAACCTCTCGCAACCCAGCTATGGTGCAGCCTGCGAGAATCAGGCATTCTCGCACCCTAGCCATAGTGCAGCATGCGAAAATCATCTTTAATAGGGTTTTCATAAAGGAAAATGCAACTTATTTTCTCAGGAAAAGTTCTTCTCCCTTCTTTCTTCAGGAACTCAGGCCACTGACCCCTCTGAA
>ML807744.1:88220-116790 GCA_009831015.1 Picea engelmannii | reverse complement strand
AAAAATGTTGCAGATAGATTTACAAGAGAGTTTCTCACAATCGATCATCGACAAATGACCCTCCATCCTCTTTAAATAAAGATCGTGGACCAATAAGGTGTCAAGTCATGGATCAACGTAGTTGTTAATATCAAGGAGAATGTGATCCGTTAGATCACTCTATGTTGGGAACATATCGTGACCGTTGGATTACCTAACTATAAATGCATACTAATGCATACTAAAGAAACACACTTTTACGTATCGACACATTAGACCAAGTTGATCTTAACTAACTTGTAAGTATCTAAATATCCTAACATCCCCCCTTAAGAACAACTTGGGATAGGATTGAGGAATTTACAAAGGCGACACAATAGGAGAGAAAGGAGGCATTAGAGCCTATCCCCCCTTAATGAAAACTTCCTAAACTCATAACATAGATTGAAGTTTGGAAAACTTTGCTTCTTTAAGAGACTTTGTAAAAATGTCTACAACTTGATCTTCTATAGGGTAAAAGACCACTTCAATAACTCGATCATGAACGAGCTTTCGGATGAAGTGCATGTGGAGCTTGATGTGTTTGTTGCGTTGATGTTGAACTGGTTCTTTGGTGATCTTGATGGCACTCTGATTGTCGCACCAGAGGGTGGTCGGATGCTCCTACTAAAATCCAAACTCTGAAAGGATCTGTCGAAGCCACAAGCCTTCCTGACTTGCATAAACTGCTACTCGATACTCTGCTTCTACTGAAGAAAGAGAAATAACATGTTGTTTAATATAGGCCCAAGTGACAGGTCCTGAACCAAGGCTGGAAATATAACCTACAATAGATCTTCGATCATTAGGGTCGTCGACCCAATCTAAATCAATAAAACCAACTAATAAAGGAGTCCCCCCTAAACTGTAATGTATCTTGAACTGAACTATACCCTGAACATACTAAAGTATCCTTTTAGATGCTTTCTAATAGTTTTCATGGGGTGTTTGCATATACCAGGCAACAAGAGAAACAACAAAGGAAATATCAGGACATGTATGAGTCAAGTATAAGAGGCTACTAACTAACTGACGGTACAAAGTGGCATCAACTTCAAGAGAAGTACAGGTGGAAGAAAGTATGACTCCGGACTGGAAGGGAGAAGAAGTTGGTTTAGAATCTTCCATGTGAAAGAGGTGAAGAAGGTCACAAGCATACTTAGACTAGGAAAGAAAGATTCCTTCCTTGGTTTGCAAAACTTGAAAGCCAAGGAAATAGTGCAAATAGCCTAAGTCGGTCATTTCAAATTTCTTCTTAAGGCTGGTTTTCACACGGTTTAAAAGTTTTGGGTCACTACCAGTGAGGATAAGTTCATCAACATAAAGAACAAGGATTATGAGATGGCTTCATACTTTCTTGGTATAGAAAAGACAATATCAAGAAGAAAGTTTTCCATTTTGGCATCCCAAGCTTGAGGAGCTTGCTTAAGACCATAAAGAGGTTTCTTAAGGCAACAAAAAAGGCTGGATTCATTGTGGACATAGCTAGGAGGTTGTTCCATGTATATTTCTTCTTGCAAATCCCTATGCAAGAGGGTGGATTTGACATCCATTTAATGGATCTCCCATTTATGTGAGGCAACAAGGGCTAGAACAAGGCAGATGTAATTCATTTTGGCTATAAGGGAAAATGTTTCATTATAGTCAATGCCTTCAACTTGAGAGAACCCTTTGGAAACTAATCAAGGCTCGGGTCTTTCAACACTTCCATCTGATTCATACTTAGTTGGGTAGGCCCATCTACATTTGACAAGTTTTCTTCCGTTTGTAAGAGGTACAAGATCCCAAGTATCGTTCTCCATTAAAGAACGATACTCTTCATTCATTGTTGTATCCCAAACTAGATTAACTAAAGATTTTGCAAATGTCTTTGGATCATGACTCTCTAAAAATTGAGCCAAAAGAGGTGAGGCTCATGTAGATTTTAACGTTGTACAATAATTTACTGCAAATCAATTTTCAATAAAAGAACAAAAAATATACAATGGCAAATACACACATTACATAGATATTTTTCCCATGGAACCCCAAACTGGGAAAACCAACATATTATATATTTATTCTCATATCATACATTGTTTACAACACAATATACATATAGGATCAAGTGACATACAAAACCCTAATCCAATGACCTGGATTAGTCAACAACCCTAATTCCTTAATCAGAAATAGAAAACCATCAGAGAAAAACCACCCATAAATGGACACGAAAACCGAGGCAACAAAAAAAATTATGGGGCTTCGCCCCCCTCTTACCCCCTACGAGCCCGACACAACGTAGAAACTATTGCTAGTCATGCAAAGAATATAACACATACCCAAGATTTCTCCCACTTGTTGTTTTCTTTGCATACAGAGGGTTACAGGGTTACATAGTCAACAATCTAGGGCAACAATGCCCATAGATCCTCTACACCAAGAGAACTTCTCAGTGCTCGCAGATTTTTTTAATGAATTTTCAACATTCTTCAAAGTGTCCACCTTCATCAACAACACCTTCTTTTCTTCAACCATGTCTCTCACAAAATGATATTGAACATCAATATGCTTTGTCTTTGAATAATAAGTCGAGTTCTTCACCAGAAAAATTGCACTCTGACTGTCACAGTCTATCCTTACAACTTGTTGTACCAACGTAATACATGAACACAATATTTGTAACCATAGTTCTTCCTTGCTTGCATGAGTGGCGACCATGTATTCAACTTCTGTAGTTGAAAGTGACACTACATACTGTCTTTTGCTCATCCAACTGATTGCTCCTCCAAACAAGTTAAACACATACCCACTTGTATATCTCCTATGATTCAAATCTCCAGCCGAGTTTGCATCCACAAAGCCATGTATGTCCAACACTCTGTCCAAACCTGGTCTTCCGTGGTAGCACAATCCATAACTAGTAGTGCCACACAAATACATGAAAATCCTCTTTACTGATGTCCAATGTTCCTTTCCTGGTTTTGACATATACCTGCTCAAAATTCCCACTACATGTGCAATGTCCAGTCTAGTACAGACCATTTCATACATCAAATTACCAACCACACTCACATATGGAACACGAGACATGTCCTCCTCCTCTTCATGTGTACTAGGACACTTATCCACAGATAACTTTACACCTACAAGAATAGGGACCCTGATCAGTTTACATTCCTGCATATTAAACCTCTGCAATATTGTCTCCACATATTTTCTCTTATTTAACCAGAGTTTTTTGTCTTTCCGATCTCTTTTAATTTCCATGCCCAAAATAAAATTTGCAGCACCAAGATCCTTCATGTCAAATTTAGAGGACAACTGAGTTTTCACATCCTGGATAATTTCCTTGTTGTTTCCTATCAACAACATGTCATGCACATAAAAGACCAAATAAATCAAATGATCACCAATTAATTTAAAATACACACAATGATCCTCTTTGCTTCTTGTGAATCCAAGTCCCATCGTATAAGTATCAAATTTTTGATACCACATCCTTGGTGATTGTTTTAAACCATACATGAACTTTTTCAGCTTGCATAATAACTCCTTCTTTCCCTTCACAACAAAGCCTTATGGTTGCTTCATATAGATTTCTTCTTCAAGATCCCCATGTAGGAATGTTGTCTTCACATCCATCTTTTCTACTTCAAAATCAAACGCAACAAAAACAGAAAAAATAAATCTAATAGAAGTTAACTTGGAAACAGGAGAAAAAATCTCACCAAAATCAATTCCCTCAACCTGGGAATAACCTTTTGCTACTAATCGAGATTTGTATTTATCCACTTTTCCTTCTACATTCAACTTATTTTTTAATACCCATTTGTTTCCAATGAGATTTCTTCCAGTCGACAACTCCACTAGATCCCAAGCCTCATTCTTATCAAAGGCTGTCATTTCTTCAACCATGGCCTTTTTCCATAGTTTTCCATCCTCTGAATCCATTGTCTCCCTATTATTTCTAGGATCATCATCAATAATAGACAAAGAAAAATTTGAATGGAAATAAGATGGAGCATACCATTCTGGTATCCTTTTTTCCCCCACCGATCTCCTCAATATTCGAGTATGAGGATCTTATTCTTTTGATTCTTGTTCTTTTGTAGAGTCTGATTCATCACCTTTGTCTCAAACTCTATTTTCTCTGGTTCTTCCTTGGCAGAACTTCTTTTTTTAAAACATCCTTCATTTATCTAAACACCATATCTCGACCATACACAACCTTCTCAGTTTTTGGGTTCCAAAGTTTATAACCTTTGAGACCATCTTTATACCCAATATAGATAAACTTTTCAGCCTTCTTATATAGCTTACTCTTGTTTTCCTTTGGAACATTAACATAGGCCTCACAACCAATTACCTTGAGATGTGTGAGAGAATGTTTCTTACCAGTCCATACCTCTTGTGGATTCTTGTCATCCAGTGCTGATGAGGGTGACCTATTGACCAAGTAACATGCAATACCCACTGCCACTGCCCATAATTCTTGCCCTAACCCGACACCATTGAGCATGCACCTTTCTTTTTCCATGAGCATCATGTTCATCCTTTCTACAAATCCATTTTGTTGAGGTGTATATGGAGTAGTCTTCTGCCTTGCTATACCGCACTTCTTACATAACTCTTGAAATTCAATCCTGCAGAACTCTCTGCCATTATCTGTCCTTAACACCTTAATTATTTTCTCTGTTTTATTCTCAACAAAAGCCTTAAACTCTTTAAACTTGTCAAAGACTTCAGCTTTATTCCTAAGTAAATATATACAAGTATTCCTTGAGAAGTCATCTATAAATGAGACATAATACATAGATTTTCCTAATGATGGAACCGATACAGGTCCAAACACATAATTGTGCACTAGCTGTAAAATTCCTTCTACCCTCGTTGCACCAGAGAGGAATCTTACCCGATTTTGCTTCCGATATACACAATGTTCATAGAAATCAAAATCCAGAGAGCGGTTAGACATACCTTCAACCATACCTTCACCGTGTAATAGTCGAAGACCCTTCTCTCTGATATGCCCCAGTCTTTGATGCCACAGTATAACCTTTTCTCTAGAGACTGTAGGAGTTTTTTCTTCTTCTGCTCTAATATCAAGAACAATGGAACTATTACACCCATTACTAATAGTGCTTCCTTGCAGCTTATACAGAGTCCCAATCCGAACTCCCTTCAACAACATCATTTCTCCTCGAACCATCCTACAGGTTTCTTTTTCAAATACTGTTTTCACCCCTGCATCGTCCATTTTTCTTACATAAATCAAATTTCTGACCAATCCTGGGATGTGCAGAACACGAAGCAGTGTTCTAATCCTTCCATATATGAGCCTCAACTTGAATTTTCTTTGTCCTATGATTTTGGTTGTCGAGTCATCACCTAGGTAAAATTACCTCCATCATACCTTTCATATTCACAGAACCACTCCATGTGGGGAGTCATATGAAAGGTAGCACCCAAGTCAACCAACCATGCCTCATGATCTACATGTGTGCTTGAAGAAGCCAAACACACATCCCTTCCTTCTTCCTTGGAGGTATTTTCTTCTGTAGAGGGAGCACCTTCGGATCCCTTCACTTTCTCAACGCTTTTGGATCTACATTTCTTCTTGAAGTGCCCTTCTTTTCCACATCTCCAACGTACCTTTACAAAATTTCCGGGAGATTTTGATTTACCCTTAGACTTAGATCTCCCACTTGAGGACATATATCTATTTCTTTCCTCAGAGCATCCTCTTGCAAATAATGCATCTGTGCTCTGTCCTTCCATGTTCTTCCATCTCATCTCCTCCAACAACAAGGATGAGACCACATCATCAAAACTCAAGGTAGTTGTATTACTACCTATGGCCACAACCAAACTATCCCACGAGTCTGGTAAAGAGCATGGTAAACTAATACACTTATCTTCATATGAAATTTTAATCTCATCAGATAACAACTGACTTAGCATAGTGTTGAAGGCATTCAAATGCTCTGTCACAAAGTCTCCATCTCTCATCCTCAGGTTATGCAACTTTTTCCATACGAACAATTTATTTACCAGGGACTTGGACTGATACAAGTTCCCCAACTTATCCCATAACTCCTTGGGTGGAGCTTCCCCTGACACATTCAGTAATACTGAATCTGAGAGACACAATCGCATTGTGCTCTTCGCCTTCCGATCCAACTTTTTCCAATCATCTTCTGACATTCCTGTAGGTGCAGTACCTGGATCCACCGTGAACCACTGATCTCTATATACCAACAGATCTTCCATCTTGAGCTTCCACAACTCAAAACTTTGCCCATTAAATTTCTCGATCTCTATTTTCGAACTACTCACCATTTCTCTTCACCTGAAGAATCAATATCGCAGATCTCCCATTGTAACAAGGCTTATCATAGTCCCAAGCCAAACCCCTGACCACAAAGGCGTCCCCCTGAAGCCAATAATTTCTCTAATACCAAATGTAGATTTTAACCTTGTACAATAATTTAATGCAAATAGATTTTCAATAAAAAAACATAAAAGATACAATGGAAAATACACACATTACACAAAGATTTTTCCCGTGGAAACCCAAACCGGGAAAACCAACATATTCTATATTCATTCTCATATCATACATTTTTTACAATACAATATACATATAGGATCCAACGGCATCCAAATCCCTAATCCAATGACCTGGATTAGTCAACAACCCTAATTCCTTAACCATAAATATAAAACCATTGGCGAAAAACCATGTGCCAAAAAACCACCCATAAATGGACACAAAAATCGAGGATCGCCCAAAAATGGACATGAAAACCGATGCAAATAAATAATTTTTTGGGAATTTCCCTTAACCCCCACACAAGGGGCTCCGCCCCCCTATAACCCCCCTGCGTGCCCGACGCAACATAGACATTATTTATAGTCGTGCAAAGAATATAACACATACCCAACAACTCACTGGAATTGTGAATGTGTCTTGTGATGATCCAAAGGATCACCGACAAGATCACCAAATGCTTCTTGTGTTGAACAAACCCATCTAGGAAGAGATGGTGTTGGTTCATGTTCATGTTCAATAGACTCATCTGGAGCTTACAATACATAATTTCATAACTAGATGTGTTCTTTATTCCCTGATAATAATGTTGCCCTTGTTCATGAATGGCTCTAGGTCATTATTTTTAACTCATGATAAAATTCAAACATGTTGGTAGATCAATGAGTCATTGGTTCTATTAGATGCATCTACATAGAGTAGTGTTAGGGGTGGATTCACCCACAAACTTCACCTCCCTATAGGTATTTTCTTAGATATAAGAGAATTAGATTTTTTAATAGTGGGAGGCATTGAAAAGATGTAGTTGATTGTAAACAATGGAAATTGCTTCCCTAGAAGCACATGGAACACATTCTCACCTCCACTATGCCAAACAATACGTACCAAATCTTACATAATGTAATTCCAACGTTCTATGTGTTTTTTATGCCCCAAAAATCAATGTTGCCTTTGTCCTTGAATGGCTCTGGGTTGCTAGTTGTAACTTGTGATAAAATCAAAATGGGTTGATAAATTGGCGAGTAATCGATTATCTTGGAATTATATTCATGGATAAACATTGGGAGCATTTTCCATCCATAAAATTCACCACCCTAAAGATGTTTTATTAGACGATGAAGAAAACTAGGGTTTTGCACAGTGGGTGATCCAAAATGGATTTAAACCAAGATTATGGTTGTAAGACTCACTACCTAAATGTAATATGGAAATTAATGAAGATTAGATAGGACATAAAAGATAATGCAATGTAAAGTTAAGTGATAGAATGAGAGGAAAAATAAAGAATTAAATAAAAATAGAAAATGAAAATAGAAGAGAAAGACCAAAGGGAATGGGAAATGAAAGTTCAAGCCCATTGGCCTTCCCATTACCCCATATCTCCCTATTTCTTATTGTAATTTCACTCTCATATGGATTTTATGTGGTTTTTTGCCAAGGATAGGAGGATGTATAGAGAGACATGTGACTAGATTGTAAATCTGATTGCCAAAATACAACTAAGCAAACCATTCGATGTTAGTTTTTTTGTTTGTTTTTTCCTTTGGGTTTCCTCAGGTGAAATCATTGTATCTTTATGTGATTGATGTTATGTGCACTGAGAATTTTTATATGTTATTGATGTTATGTGCAGTGAGAATATCTTATATGTGCTTGATATATCTCCATTCTTTATTTTAATTGTTACTAGTGTTTTTAATGGAAGCTACTATGTGTTAATGGTTGCCTCATAATTTTTAATTGTGTAAGAGTTTGTTTCTTAGATATGCCTAAGGAATTATCTAATGGTTTCCCTCTTCATTTGTCTAAGATGAATGCTAACAACTTTATTTCATCCATCGTTGGATTTTCTAAGATATGAAAGATATATGGATGCAATTACTGGATTGTTTCTTTCTTTTGAGGGGGTTTCTGATTCAATTATTTCAAGTTTATTAACTATTGGAGTCATTGTGAAATTGAGTTTTTTCCTTCATTATACGCTACCCATGGCTATTTTTTGAACTCATACATAGTAAATAGGTCACCTTTGATGTCGTACACTGCTTGTGCTTTGATAGGACAATCATATGTTGTCAATCTTCAGCCTAGGGGCTTGTTTGTGGTCTGTACGAGTGGATTGGATGAGCTAGGAGTTGGGCTATGCATCCCCCTTCTCTCATGCATATACATTGGGTTTTGTTGGGCTGCAGATAACACATGAAAGTCTAATTAAACAATACATGTATACATCCCATCTCTCTTTCCTCCAATCATTGCCTACTCTTATTAATTGAGGTGACAAATCGACAAATAAATGCTTGGGCGTCTTCTTATTTTGTCTTATTGCCATAAAGAGTTGGAGTTGTCCATTAATATTAGACATAAGATGTTTTCTAGATTATATTCATTCGGCATATTTGGGATTGAGATAGATCCAAGAATGAGTGTATGGTCACTCTCTTGTTACCTTGAATTCTAGTTGGGAGAGTGATTAACAGAAATCAAACAGATAAAAAGGAAATGGATGGTCAGAAGGTTATCTCTATAATGGAATGATAAATGGAATTGTTATTTCCTAAGCTATTTAGGAAATATGTTGAATGTTTAGTAGGCATATTAAAACGAATTACTGAACTGAGTTTTATTTCAAGCATGGCTTACATAATAAAGCCTTTTCTCACATGTATTAATCCATGGCCATTTCATATATGTTATTTATTTTGCTGCCAACTCTTATATGTGTGGTTGAATTGGTATTCAAGTTGAAGGGGGATGAGTAAATATACAAGAAAATTTGGTATAAGATATGTCATTCCCTTGTGTTGTCATTTTGTACTAAATTCTATTTATTGAAAATAGCTTGATTCATGGAACTACTATTACTTGGAAGAATATAAACATATCGATGAGCATTTCCTTGTATTGGTTCATTGATTTGAGTTCTTAATTGTCCAAGCATGGCACAATAAGATGGTAGCATTGTTCATTTTATTTGGAAACAAGCCTAGAGATTGTGCATTGTTATCTTAACATAGTAGAGGTTGATCTATTACTGGCAATAAAATCAAAATCAGTTGAACTGGTTGATGGTTATTATTGGCCTATGGTATCAAAGCAACAACCAAGCCTTGAACCCAAGACAAATCAAAGCCTTCATGCCCATACAATGATCAAATAAAGAATATTCTCAGCCTTGATCATCTTGATATATTCAACATCAACGTGTAAAAGAGTTGCACCAAAGACACAGTTCTTGGTGATAGAGTATTTGTAGAGTCTTGGTTTTTATTGGTCTGGTTACTATTGTGTTGTTAGTTGGTTGATGTGTGTAGGTTACATAGGAGAGAAGGCCATACCTATAATCCCGAAGAGTAGTTTCACTTAGAGCTCAACTGACATTAGAGGTCTTGTATCCATTTAGATAACAAAGATCTCTACATAATTAAGAGAAACAAAGATCAAAAGTTAATTATGCAAAGCATCCATGTTTTTGAAGTGAGTAGGCTATAAGTCCCTCATTTATGGATCAATGGGAGGCATTGGAAAAATGAATTTGCTGGCGAGAATTGGAATTGGATGCCCTAGAAGAACATGGACAATGTTCTCACCTCCACCATGCCAAAACATACTTGTCAAAACTTATGGCTGAATTCAATTCTGATGCACAATGTTTTTTGTACTCATAGGACCAATGTTGCTTTTATCCTTGAATGACTTCAAGCTATGATTTACAACTTGCGATACAATGGAAATAGGCGCATGGATCAATGAGTCATAAATTCCATTGGACCAATATACAAGGAGCATCATTAGGGGTGTTGCTCACCCACTATCTTCATCGCCTTGAAGGTGTTTTCTTAAACAAAGTGGAAAACTAAGGTTTTTAGTAGTGGGAGGCATTAGAAAATTGCATTTGATGGAAAAAATTGGAAATGAATGCCCCAAAAGCATGTGGATAACATTCTCGCCTCTCACGAACAAACACATATATGAAAGCTTACATAACACAATTATGATGCATGATTTTTTTTCCAATGCCCCTGGAGCAATGTTGCCTTTGTCCTTGAATGGATCCAAGTTGTGTGTTGCAACTCATGATAAAATTCAAATAAGTCCATGGTTCACCCATTCCACTAGAATTATCTACATGGATCACCGGTAGGGGTGTCGTTTTCGAATGAGCTCCGCCCCCTTAAAGGTGTTTTCTTGGAAAATAAGAAAACTAGGGTTTTGAGAAGTGGGAGGCATTGAAAAATGCAAAATGGTTTCCCTAGAAGCGCATGGAAAACGCTCTCACCTTTCCCATTCCCAAAAACACATGCTAGAGCTGACAAAATATAATTTTGATGCATGATTTTTTTTTATGCCCTTGGGATTAATGATTCCTTTGTCCTTGAATGCCTCTGAGCTTAGTTAAAATTCATGATAAAATGAAAATGGGCCCATGGATCAACAAGTTCATGGTTATGTTGAACTTTTCTACATGGAGTAGCACTAGGGGTGTCATTATTCCATGAAATACATGGTCCTAAAGGTGTTTTCTTGGATGAAGAAGAAACCTAGGGTTTTCCACAATGGGAGGCATTGGAAAAATGCATTTGATAGTCAAACTCGGAAATTGTTGCCATGGAAGCATGTGGATAACATTCTCTCCCTTACCATGAACAAACACACTTATTGGAGCTTATATGACAAAAGTATAATGCTTGATGTACTTTTATGTTACGGATACCTTTGTTTACTTTGTCCCTGAATGGATTGGAGTCACAAGTTGCAACTTGCTATAAAATGAAAATGGGAGCTTGGATTTTTTCCATCATTCCAACACTTCTTCTGAGTTTTGGGCACTTTTCATTCATATATGTTGGAACTTCATTTCTACTATGATTTATCCTAATTATCATTTTTGTGGAATTTTAAGCTTTTTGACATTATTTTGTGCCATGCTTCTTCTATTTTGTTCATAATTCATATCTACTACAACAACCATTTTCAAATACCTGGTGTTAGCACATAGAATTGTAGGGGTAAAAATGAACCACTTTGGGTTTTGTTTTTGAGTCAGACCTTTGATCCTTACATCATTACCGTGACATGTCACCTCTCAGTTGTATAAAAGGTTCTCTCTGTCACCATCCATCTGTTTAAATGTCAAGTTAAAGACAGTTGTATGTGTTGCCAACTCACTAGGAGAGTTCGCAACGTACTGAAGTGCTCCATTCATTCATTGCCATCATTACCTTTTTGTCATGCTAAGGGATTTCATTGTTTTTAGAGCCTATTTTTAACAAATTTTCAGGGATCAGGTCTTTGGACATCCTAACAGGCAGAAGCTAAGACAGATAAATCCCATGCTGCTGCTTGTCATGGAAAAAGAAGTGAAGAAGTTGCTAGATACCCAAATAATTGTCCCCTTGAGATATTCTGAATGGGTGGCCAATTTGGTCCCGGTAAGGAAGAAAAGTGCTGAGATCAGGCTTTGCGTCAACTTCAAGAATCTGATCAGAAGCTCAAGAAAGGAAAACTACCCCCTACCTAAGATGGAACACATATTGTAGAGGGTAACTGGTGCATCCAGGATATCCATGATTGATGGATTTTCTAGCTATAATCAGATATCGGTCATGCCAGAGGACAGGGAAAAGACAACCTTCACCACTTCTTGGGGCACATTCATGTATGCCAAAATGTCGTTTGGACTAATGAATGCAGGAGCAACATTTCAGCGAGCCATGGACATAGCCTTCATCAGGGAGAAAGACCAGTTTGCGGTGATCTATCTGGATGACATCACAGTCTTCTCCAGGTCTGATATAGAACATTGCTATCACTTAAGGAAAGTTTTCTCGAAATGCCAGAGGTTTGGTCTTTCCCTAAATCCCAAGAAATCTTTGTTTGCTATGATGGAGGGAAAGTTGTTAGGCCATATAGTATCAGGAAAAGGAGTGAGAATTGATCCCAGCAGAGTAGAGGCAATTCAGACCCTATCACTTCCCAGGTCTAAGAAAGAAGTCCAGGCCTTCTTAGGAAAGATTAACTTTCTGAGGAGGTTCGTCTCAAATTTTGCAGAACTGGTGAAGCATATCACGACCATGCTAAAAAAGGGTAATGAAGTGAAATGGACCGCCGAACCCAGGGAATCTTTTGTCCAAATAAAAAGGGCATTGACTGAGGCACATGTGTTGATCAGTCCTGACTATTCCAAAGACTTCCTAGTCTTTTCTTTCGCTTCTTTTGATACAGTAGCGACGGTCTTATTTCAGAAAAATGAGGAAGCGCGAGAGCAACCCATTGCCTTCTTCAGTAAATCACTAAGAGATGAAAAAATCAGGTATGAGATCATGGAGAAGGAGGCCTATGCCTTGGTGAAAGCTCTCAAAGCTTTCAGAGTCTACGTCTTGCACTCAAAAGTGACCGCATATGTTCCTTTGGCCTCTGTGAAGGACATCCTTGTACAGCCCGACATAGATGGGAGAAGAGGTAAATGGATTGCTAAGATTCTTGAGTTTGACCTGGAAATAAAGCCCACCAAGTTGGTTCAGGGGCAGGGTTTGGCCAAGCTACTGGCTGAATCCAATTGCAGAGCCTTGGGGGTTAGTCTAATCAATACTTGCTCAGGAACTCAACAAGCTGAGTTGCCCAACCAAAGCTCTCGGGACGACTTGCCCCTAACAGAATGTGCCTGGTATCGAGACATCTTGTACTTTCTACAGGAGTTGAGGCCCCCTGGTGGAATGGGTAAAAGTAAGGCAAGATCTTTAAAGCTCAAGGCGGTCAAATATTGCCTCATCGACCGAGTCTTGTACTAGAGAGACCCTCTAGGGGTGTTGCTGAGGTGTTTGATCCCACAGGAATCCCATAAGGTTATATTTGAATTCCATAACGGCCTTTGTGGAGGACATCATTTCTGGAAGACCATAGCTCACAAAATCCTCAAGGCTGGGTATTACTGGCCCACTTTATTCGTTGATGTCTGTAGAGAAATCAGAGCCTGCATCAAATGCCAGAAGTTCTCAGGAAAGAAGCATCTTGGACCAATGCCACTGAAGCCTGTAGTAGCTTCAACACCTTTTCAACAATGGGGGCTGGACTTCATCGGAGAAATCCATCCTCCCTCAAGTGGGCAACATAGATGGATCCTGACTGCAACAAACTATTTCACCAAATGGATAGAAGCTGCCCCTACCAGAAGTGAATCACACAAAGTAATTATCAGCGTCCTGGAGGATATCATAGACAGATTTGGATGTCCCAGCAGGATTGTCACTGATAATGCTACTTCATTCAAATCTGAGCCTCTGATTAAGTTCTGTGAGCAGTTCCAGATCTCGCTAATTCACTCCACCCCCTATTATCCTCAAGGAAATGGACTGGCAGAATCTTCCAATAAAATCCTAATCAATCTCATTAAAATATTATTAGAAGACAATAAGAGGGCTTAGGATTCAAAGCTCAAAATTTCTCTATGGGTCGATTGAGTTACAACGAAGAAGTCCCTGGGCACCTCGCCTTTTCAGCTGGTTTACGGAACAGAGGCGGTTTTTCCCACTCAGCTCGCCTTACCTGTAGCAAAGTTCTTTCAAGATTATGAAGAAGAGCCAGATCATAGGGTCAGAAGGATTCATCAGATGGTGGAAGTACAACAGATCAGGGAACAGGTGATGGACGCAGCTCAAAGTCATTAGCAGAAGGTCAAACAGGCCTTTGACAGGAAATCTCTGGGGTTTTCTCAAATAACACGTACAGGTTGCAGGATTTGGAGGGTGAAGAGGTTTTCAACAGCCCAGTAAATGGGCATTTTCTGAAGAAGTGTTTTGTTTGAGCCTTAGACGGCTCCTTTGTTTGTAAATATTGTCCTTTTGGTTCTCTGTTTACTTTTATTTTTCGGCTTAGTAAATGACTCCATAACCCAATAGCAAGGCACTGAAGCTGCAAAATGAGTTCTTAGAGCATCGCAGGGATGACTCTATCCCCCATGGAGCCTAATGTTAGCACAAATTCTTGCAAGGGGGCGTTTTCTCTCCAAGATTTGAGCCCATGGCGTAAACACGAAGAAATGGGGCTTAAAGAACCCATCAAATGCATTTTATTCATTTGCAGGCATGAGCGCGAAGCGCAGTACACAGAAGAAGTCCATTTCGGACTTAAGTGTTAGCAGATGGGCGATCCGGGATTCAACGACGAGGATCCATCTGTTGAGCATTAGATCAACGATTGATGGGTAATCGCGGTTGGCAGAGTTACGTCGGGACTAGCGCAATGGATAGCGCTTATATATCACCAAAAAGATCTCAGCTATCCATCTCGGAGGAGTACGTGGCACACAATTGAGCTATATCGCCACTTCGCCCTTCGTGACTTTGAAGAACAAGGACCAACCTCCTCCCAGCTGCGAGACACGAAGTGCCGAAGGCGTCCAGGACCCAGGCCCACAGTCTTGCCGAGATGATCAGGACCGTCCATCAGAGAGGGATACGTGGTGCACGATTAGGCTCCATCGCCTCCTTGCCTTTCGTAACGTTGAAGCACCAAAAGCAGCCTCCTCACGACTACGAGACGCGAAGCATCGAAAACATTTAGGACTTGGGCCCACAGTATCACCGAAAGTGATCTCAGCCGTCCATCCCGAACGGACACATGGTGCGCGATTAGGCCCTATCGCCTCTTCGCGCATCGCGACTTTAAGGAGTAAGGAATAGCTCCTTCCCATCCACGAGACACGAAGTGCCAAAGCTCCTGAGCATATCGTCTCGACCACTCCCTGAGGAAGCAGTTAATGAAAATCAAGCAGGTAGATGAAACCTCAACTCGAGCCATAAATGGAAGGTATGGGAGGCCTGGAGCAATCAACCCGTGGTACCCTTGTGCGCAGGTCCCCCCTGCAAGAGCCATGTTGAGTTAAGGTGGCATCTGACCAAGGATTTCTGTCCGAGTTTGACTGAAGGGACGCCACGCCTTGGAGGTCCGAGCACGCCTCTGTTGGGCGAATTTGGAGGAGTATATGTAGGCATTATTGCCATTTTTGTAAGCATCGATGGTTAAGCAAGGCTCCCAATTGTAAAGTTTTGATGAAGTACTGGTTGCTCTGGTTATGTATTGGCACTTGAGACTTCTTGCCTTATGAATGTCAGCTTCTTTCCATCTCTTTGTTTACACTGTGTTAGACCAGCTCAGAATTGGAGGATCCAGTCGAGTTGTGTTGTTATAGGATGATGTATGTTGGATCACTGTAATGGTTGCATTATTTCTAATCAGTCCTTGTATTTTCTCAACATTGAATGACTTGGAATTGGAGGATTCAGTCAAGTCACCCCTTCAGTTCCCCGAAACTCTGAACCAAGAGGATCTTGTATTCTGAGTTTTCTTCCTCAAGCTGTTGAAAGGCCTGATGCCCGAAGCAGTCTTGCTCACTCATCTCACCAAGTCTTCCATCTGCTCATTTTATAATCAACTCACTAACAGAAGTTAGGCCAAGACCTCCTTTGTTTTTTTTACATATCAAGCCCGATTTTCTGAGTTTGAACGTTTTCCTCTTGAGTCTCTATCCATTTAGTCACCCCATTAAATTATTCGTGACATAAACTGATGGGCGTTGGGATCTGCTCCTGCTGCAATCCAGGAGTGACTTCCAACGCTAACATTTCTGGCGCCGTTGCCATGGATGAAGTTGAAAATTTTCCCCGAGATTGAACAACACTGACCCTCTGATTTTGAAGGTGCATCAGGCATCAGAGCCTTTGAAGATTGCTAATGTGCACTTGGCGACTCCATTGTGACGACTCCACTGGAGAGAACCTGTTGTTTTAGTTGTGGCTTTCAGAGGCAGACACACGTGGTCTCATCCACAACTGCCTCTAGCTACACTTGTAGCTGATCTGGAGGTGATTTTCAGAAAAGCAAAGGCCTCTGAAGGAGAAACTTCCACCGCCGAACCAGGTAATCCGTGATCTCCTTCTGTAGAAACTTCATTTTATTCTCCTCAGCTTCCTAGCAGACCTTTTTCTGAAGTTTCCCATTGCCTGAATTTTAGGAGTGTTCCTGCTGAGTTTTCCCCTCTCGGTCTGGGATTGGAGGGGGAAATCCTTGTCACTCCCCTTTCCCCTCAAGCTCTACCTTGGCGTGGAACTAGGACCACAACAGAATTCCCCATTCTTATCTTTTCCACTCCTCCTCTTGTTACTGTTGCCACTTCTTCACAAAGAGAAGCATTTGCTGACTCAAGCCCGTTAGCCTTCTCCCTAAATCCCCCATTGTTTCCTGGAAGCTCATTCCCAGTATCCCCTTTTCGAACCCCTTCCCCTCTGAGTTCTCCTCCACCTAATATCCCTATGGCAAGAGAAAATCCCCCTATGACCAAAATGGAGGCTATTATAGCCGCTAGGTATGCTCCCCTTGTGTTACCTCAGCCTCTCAATGCTCTCCCATTAGATGGTTACCTCAAGCAACTACCCAAGTTTACAGACGAGGGGGACATAACTGCAGAAGAACACCTAGAAGCCTTCTACAGTTTTACAAACGATCATGTTATCATGCATGCAGATGTATGGATGAGGATTTTCGTCCATAGCCTTGAAGGTGAGGCTAGAAAATGGTTTGGGGCCTTGCTTCCTGGATCTATTAATGGGATTGAGGCTCTGGATAATGCCTTTTTGAGACAGTGGGGAGACAAAAAGGACTTCATGTATTACATGACAGAGTTTGGATCTTTGAAGAGAAAGGAAGGAGAGTCTGTTTTTGACTTCTCCAAAGGATTAACAAAATGTACAATAAAATCCCCGCTGAGATTAATCCCTCAGAAGCCTCTGCAAAGATCACTTATGCTAGCGCTTTTGATCTCGATTTCTGTCTTCTGCTGAGGGAAAGGAGAGCAACCACTCTGGTGCACATACAGGATGCGGCCGTAGAAGTAGAGTCTAATATATTAGTTGTTGACCGACTCAGGAGTAAGGTTGATAGAGACATACCCAGGCGGAGAGCTGAAGCCTCCTCATCCTATTCTTCTCCCCTTCCTCCTTAAATGGATGAGGTAACTAAAGTGCTGAAATATCTCTCGTCTAGGATGGAGAAGTGGGAGTTAGAGGGGAAGCCCATGTACAGAAACCCCCATAATACTAATAGCCGAGGCTTCAGGAGGCCTGGTAACAATATGCCACAGACTTTGCCAAAGGAACAAAGAAGCAGAGACATGGATGACCAGAGGATTCAGACCCCTCTCCAGAATAGCCTAGTTGCTCATGAAGAAGGGGAGGAGGTGGATGAACTCGACCCTGAGATCCACTGCATCGAGGAAACTTCATAATTTCCCCATTTGACTCAATATGCATATGAAGAATCCCTTATCAACACTCAGATCAACTAGTTGAGTAAAGGGGAAAAGACCAGTAACACTCCTAACAGATACAATCTCAGGTCAAAAAAAGAAGAAGGGAATTTTGATAGCCAGGATCAGCCCCTCATAGCGGAAAGGCCCACTAAAGATGCAACAACCACTAAAGAAAAGAAATCTCAGAATTCTTCGATAGCAGCCAAGGAACTTGTCTCCAAGGTAAGGGAAGCTCCAAAGTCTCTCTCCCCCTTTAGTTTTGAGCACGAGATTTAGAAAATTAGAATTCCTGTACCCCTATCCGAACTAGTGAAAAATGAAGATTTCAAAAGGTCCCTCTCCAAGCTGCTACAATCTGAGCCCCCCCAGCCTTCCACAGACTCAATAAACCTCCAATATGAAAATCCAGCAGTCCTCCTAGGTCCCATAGTAGAGGATAGAGATGATTCATCCCCTCCTTTCTACACATCCTTGAACATACATGATAAAGTGTTGCACAACTGCCTCATGGATTCAGGGGTTTCCCATAACCTTATGCCTAAAATAGTCATAGAAGAATTGGGCTGGAAGTGACAAGGGCTTATCATGATTTGTACTCTTTTGATTCAAAGAGGGTGCAATGTCTTGGAATCATCAAAGACTTGGCAGTCTCTCTGTTTCAGCTGCCAATGAAGAGTGTGGTCATGGACATCATAGTGGCCGATGTTCCTCCCAAGTTTGGCATGTTGTTGTCAAGATCTTGCATTAAAAATCTTGGAGGAACATTACAGATGGATCTCACATATGCTACTATTCCAGTCTTTGGAGGGGAACACATGAGGTTGTACAGAGAAGCCCAGCTAGCATATATTGTCAATGATGAAGCAAACCCCACCAATCATCCCATCTTTGCACTGGAAACTGATTTGGGGTCTAGTTTATTGCAGATCACCGATGCTCCTGAAGCCCCTTTCCAAATCAGAAAGCAACCCTTATTTGATCATGGGACACCTCCTCCAAACACCTCCATTTGGAAAATGTTTTTCGACGGAGCTTCTTCTAGCGAAGACGCTGGCACTGGAGTGGTTTTCATGTCACTTTCTCAAGAGACCATATCCCTGTCATATAAGCTGGAATTTGAAACCACCAACAATGTGGCAGAGTATGAAGCTCTAGTTCTGGGTTTGAGAGCCGCAAAGGAGATGGGGATAGAGGAGATAGTTGTGTTTGGAGACGCTGAAGTAATTATTCAGCAAGTCAGAAATGCTTATCGAGCCAAGCATCCTCGGCTCAAGAGCTACAGGAATGAGGTGTGGGACTCAATCGAAAATTTCTTCTCAGCTTTCAACATCTCTTTTATTCCAAGGGAGAAAAATGCTTTGGCAGATTCCTTAGCCATTTCGGCGAGTTTGTTCAGAATCCCTCTGCCGCCTAAGAAAAAATACGATGTTGAGATAAAATATAGGCCAGCTGTACCGGACAACGTCAGACATTGGAAGGTATTAGAAGACGATCTTGAAATCAAGAATTTCCTTCAGGCTGTCGATGAATTTTCTGAGTTTCACATTGACCAGGACCCGGACCTTGAAGGTCACCCCTGCCCTGAGTTATTTTCAAATAAAATTGCTAATCACCAGATTATTCAGCTACCTAGCAATCACATTCCGAGGGGACTAGTCCCTTTAGAAAGATTCTTCGATGGGAATGATGTGGCAGTAAAGGGTAGGGTTTTAGATGAAGATGCTGACACAACTGAGTGCAACATTGGCACACCGGAGGAACCTAAGTTTTTCAAGTTGTCGAGCAGTATGACCAGAGAACAGAGGGCCGAATATACCGAGTTATTAAGAGAATTTGCTGACGTGTTTGCATGGACCTATGAAGACCTCAAGACATATGACACATCCGTCATTGAACACAAAATCCCACTAAAGGAAGAGGCTAGGCCATTTAGGCAGAAGCTAAGACAGATAAATCCCATGTTGTTGCCTATCATGGAAAAAGAAGTGAAGAAGTTGTTAGATGCCCAAATAATTGTCCCCTTGAGATATTCTGAATGGGTGGCCAATTTAGTACCGGTAAGGAAGAAAAGTGGCGAGATCAGGCTTTGTGTCGACTTCAGGAATCTGAACAGAAGCTCAAGAAAGGACAACTACCCCCTACCTAAGATGGAACACATATTGTAGAGGGTAACTGGTGCATCCAGGATATCCATGATTGATGGATTTTCTGGCTATAATCAGATATTGGTCATGCCAGAGGACAAGGAAAAGACAACCTTCACCACTCCTTGGGGCATGTTCATGTATGCCAAAATGTCATTTGGACTAATGAATGCAGGAGCAACATTTCAGTGAGCCATGGACATAACCTTCATCGAGGAGAAAGACCAGTTTGTGGTGATCTATCTGGATGACATCACAGTCTTCTCCAGGTCTGATATAGAACACTGCTATCACTTAAGGAAAGTTTTCTCGAAATGCCGGAGGTTTGGTCTTTCCCTAAATCCCAAGAAATCTTTGTTTTCTATGATGGAGGGAAAGTTGTTAGGCCATATAGTATCAGCAAAAGGAGTGAGAATTGATCCCAGCAGAGTAGAGGCAATTCAAACCCTATCACTTCCCAGGTCTAAGAAAGAAGTCAAAGCCTTCTTAGGAAAGATTAACTTTCTGAGGAGGTTCGTCTCAAATTTTGCTGAACTGGTGAAGCATATCACAACCATGCTCAAAAAGGGTAATGAAGTGAAATGGACCGCCGAACCCAGGGAATGTTAGCACAAATTCTTGCAAGGGGGTGTTTTCTCTTCAAGATTCGAGCCTGTGGCGTAAACATGAAGAAATGTGGCTTAAAGAACCCATCAAATGCATTTTATTCATTTGCAGGCATGAGCGTCAAGTGCAACACGCAAAAGAAGTCCATTTCAGACTTAAGTGTTAGCAGATGGGGGATCCGGGATTCAACGGTGAGGATCCATCTATTGAGCATTATATCGACAATCGACAGGTAATCACGGTTAGCAGAGTTGCGCCAAGATTAGCGCAATGGATAGCGCTTATATATCACCAAAAAGATCTCAGTCGTCCATCCCAGAGGAGTACGTGGCACACGATCGAGCTATATCGTCACTTCGCCCTTCGTGACTTTGAAGAACGAGGACCAGCCTCCTCCCAGCCGCGAGACGCGAAGTGTCGAAGGCGTCTAGGACCTGGGCCCACAGTCTTGCCGAGATGATCAAGACCGTCCATCAGAGAGGGATACGTGGTGTGTGATTAGGCTCCATTGCCTCCTCGCCTTTTGTAACTTCGAAGTACCAGAAGCAGCCTCCTCACGACTGCGAGACGCGAAGCACCGAAAACATTCAAGACTCGGTCCCACAGTATCGCCGAAAGTGATCTCAACCATCCATCCCGCATGGACACGTGGTGCGCGATTAGGCCCTATCACCTCTTCGCGGATCACGACTTTGAAGAGTAAGGAATAGCTCCTTCCCATCCATGAGACGCCAAGTGCCGAAGCTCCTGAGCATATCTTCTCAGCCACTCCTTGAGGAAGCAGTTAATGAAAATCAAGCAGGTAGATGAAACCTCAGCTTGAGCCATAAATGGAAGGTATGGGAGGCCTGGAGCAATCAGCCCGTGGTACCCTTGTGCGCAGGTCCCCCCTGCAAGAGCCATGCTGAGTTAAGGTGGCGTCTGACGAAGGATTTCCATCCGAGTTTGACTGAAGGGACGCCACACCTTGGAGGTCCGAGCACGCCTCTGTTGGGCGAATTTGGAGGAGTATATGTAGGCATTATTGCCATTTTTGTAAGCATCGATGGTTGAGCGAGGCTCCCGATTGTAAAGTTTTGATGAAGCACTGGTTGCTCTAGTTATGTATTGGCACTTGAGACTTCTTGCCTTATGAATGTCAGCTTCTTTCCATCTCTTTGTTTACATTATGTTAGAACAACTCAGAATTGGAGGATCCAGTCGAGTTGCGCTGTTATAGGATGATGTATGTTGGATCACTGTAATGGTTGCATTGCTTATAATCAATCCTTGTATTTTCTCAACGCTAAATGACTTGGAGGATACAGTCAAGTCACCCCTTCAGTTCCCCGAAACTCTGAACCAAGAGGATCTTGTATTCTGAGTTTTTCTTCCTCAAGCTGCTGAAAGGCCTGATGCCCGAAGCAGTCTTGCTCACTCATCTCACCAAGTCTTCCATATGCTCATTTTATAATCAACTCACTGACGGAAGTTAGGCCAAGACCTCCTTTGTTTTTTTTACATATCAAGCCCGGTTTTCTAAGTTTGAACGTTTTCCTCTTGAGTCTCTATCCATTCGGTCAACCCATTAAATTATTCGTGACATAAACCGATGGGCGTTGGGCTCTGCTCCTGCTGCAATCCAGGAGTGACTTCAAACGCTAATAGATTCATGAGCTGCAAATGATTTGTGGTAATTGCTTGTTAATCATAGATTATTGTTCAAGCACTCTTTAATCTATATTACAGAAAGGATCTATGTTATGTGGATGTTCTTCTTTTTTTTTACCTTTTATTCTTCTACCCATCTTTGCATAAGCCTTTTTTCTGGTAGGCAGCCTGATTGCCTGTGATCTGCAGAATGTTATGACTCCATGCCCAATATAATGTATTTGCAAGCAGTCTGATGCCCTCCCTTTTACTCTTTTCTTGTTGATCCACCGGGTATTAATTGTTTTAATCATTTAAATCAAATGGGTACTGGGTTTATCCTCTAGTAGTCTGAGGGTGACTCTCTGTGCTAACATTTTTGGCGCCATTACCAGGGATGGAAGTGAAGAAATATTCCCTGGGAGAACGACAATGATTAGATCTAGCTCTGGATGGTAGACAAGAGCAGGACACCAGCTTGACTGCAATCTTCTACCTGGCGACTCCAACTTCATCATAGATGAATCTATGGGTGACTCCATTGGTTTGAAATGGACAATACTCTTGCTTAAAGGTATGCATTTTGTGGTTTAGAGGGGAGAATTGGGAAATGTCAGCTGGGTTTTTACTAGATTTTCACGAGTGCATACTTAATCTGAAAGTTATACATGAAGATGCCCTCATCAAATTGTTTGCATACTCTTTAGATGGAGCAACTCGTGATTGGTGTAGATCACTCCCGGTTGCTTGTATTACTTCACTAAGATATTTTCATGCGACATTTCATTTGTTTTGCAAAGAGAAATTTGTGGTTGATTTCCTTTATCAAGAATGTTGTTATGAATTCGATTTGCCGAGTAAAGGATCAAATAGTCATAAATAGTATGCTGTAGTAGAAGACACTTTTCATTATGATCAAGAGGATGATGATTTTCAAAGTGATAGCCATGATGTATATACTTTTGACATTGTATCAAATGTATCTACTGTTTTAAGTTGTCATGAAAATCAAATTGTTTCCTTTGAGTATTGAAATGATAAAGAGAAGATCTTTACTAAAGCACATACAGAGCTTATTAGCAGTCAACCAGTATATGATAATGAATAAGATAAGGAAGAATTGCAACAACAGTTGGAATTATCTTTATCACCTATTGATGAGCAGAAAACTCCAAGGATCAACGAGGAAATGTCTATCAATTCTCTACCCGCACTTGAAAAATACATCAAACAACATATGAATAGCTATGAAGTATATGGGGACCATAATTTTATTGATGAAACAACCTTCACAGAGGAGAAAGATGGGTTTTTTAACCAACTAGAAATGCGTTTTCATAAGTTTCATGATTCTAATGATCCAGTTGTTGGTATGATTTCATATCATAGTTGTAAGTATCCATTGCTTACTAACCTATTGATGCAAGATTCATTTAACTTGAAAATTATTTCGAACAATTGCATGGAAGGATTTATTTTCATCAGTTCGATACTCACCTAGCTGCATTGGAAGTATGACTTCAATTAAGCAAAGAAGGTCAGCTAGATAGATTAGTGTAGGGATGTATATAAATAATCTTGCTATGAAAGCATTTGATTTGCAGTGAGTATTTTTCAGTTTTAAATAAGGAGTGGAGGTGCTCTCAGGCATACAGGTTTTGTGGACAGAGATGGAATGGTTAAGGCACTGGAACTGCATGTTCTTGGCAGCTCACAGGGAGTATGCCATCCCCTATGGAGCCAGATGTTAACACATAAGATTGATCATGTAAAGGAGGATTTATGGTTTTCGGAGCCTACAATTTAACTATTTCTCTAGGGATTATTTCATACCATCAACTAACAACCTCCTCGAAGTGTGTAATCTATATTTGAGTTGGCGCTGCAAATTGGTGCTCTGAACTAGTTAAGGAGGAGCGTTGTAGGTTGGATAGCACTCACGTTCAGAATTATCAACATCCACAGCAGAATTAGGGCCATCAGGTACTCCATGAGGGTTTTCATCATGTTTGAAGGTCTAGAAAGTGGTTTTGGATGTTTTTCCTTTTGGCGCTGTGAACTGGCAGACAGGCGTTGCGAACTTCATTTCTAACTCATTTCCTGTAGCAGCTGCTTTTACAATTTTGATCATAAATACCAAATGATGATGTGGGTTTTTTCTGAATTTTTTTGTGGAGGATCATGATAATGTCATTGACTTTATATCCAAATTCCAGCCTCACCTAGTTTGTAATTCAAGAGATATAATTAAAACACCAGTGCGCTGCAAATTGGCGCTGCAAACTCTATGTTTTGTATAGTTGTTGGATATTCGCCTTGTTTTGAGGTTGCCACCTGTCAAGGAAGGTTTGACTAGTCTCCTAGGGGTTTTTTGGACATGAGGGAAATGTGTTCCATCTCCATATCAATCAGGATGACTTGTTTCAATAGGCATTTATCATCATAGACAAAATCCCAAAAAAATAGGAATTTGTTAGGCTTTTGTTGGAATCTTTTGTAACAAGACTCCTAAATGGAGGAGGATCCTATGTAACTCCTTGGTTTCGAACTCCTTAGGGTAGATAGAAATTATTCACTATAAATGAAATGGTTTTTGATGAGAAAAGGGTTGGATTCATGAGCCAAGAGAAGAGAGAGCTCGAGGAGCAGTTTTAGTTGCTCATTTGTAAGCCCGAGGGCCTGTTTGTAATGACATTTTCTGCCATTAAAGATTCATGAGAGCTGTTATCAGATTGTCTTCTGTGTTATTCCATTTCTTTGTTATCTTCTTGCTTGAATACATTTAAGGATTTGAGGATTATAGCTGTCATTGATTGATGGATTCATGAACAACAGAGGGTATGTTGTAGCTTTCCCATTAAATCATTGTTCATTGTTTAAGAAAATCTTTATATGTTGCATAAAGGATCTTTGTATAATGGATGTTCTTCCTTTTGTCATATTCACTATGCTTCTACTCATCATTATATATTCCTTTTTTTGATATACAGTTTGATTGCCTTTGATCCGTAGGATGTTATGACTCGATGCCCAATGGAATGCCTCTGCAGACTTTTTTCTACCCCCTCCCTTTCTTTCTCAATTTTTTTGATCCACCTACTCAAACCATTTTAATCCATTTATATTCTGATGGGTATTGGGCTTGCACTTACAACAGTCTAAGTGTGACTCTCAATGCTAACAACTAGTTCCAATGGCCCAATTTCAAGGTATTCTTGCCACTACTACGCTTTCTGAAATGCAAGAATAACTCACGATTTCTTTTATATGAATTGGATCATTATATAATTTTTCATCTATTTTGGTAATTTCTAGGTGGACAAATTGGAACTATTAGCTTGTAGGGCCCATTTTTAGGGGCAAGTCCCACTTAGATAATTTGGGGTTGAAAAAGTTTTAGAGCATGTTTGAGGTCTTAAATGGCCATTTGTGGGGTCAAAAATTTGTGAAAAAAATTACTAGCCTCTATACACTATTCTACACATTGCGAGTTTTTTGATGGCACAAAGATCACCTTAATTGGAGTTGGTATGAGGAAGTTATGCCTCCCACAAGTTGACTTGTACTTTTGACCACTATGATGCAAAGTGGACGCCACATTAGCTTCTATTACTCACACATGTTGATATAGTCATGTGTGGACTTTAAATAATAATCCAGAGGGTTCAAAACCATAACCCTAATTGGGAGTTGAGGCATGCAAAAAACATAACCCTAACCCTAGACAACTACTAGTCCATGTTAAATATTGCGTTGCTAGGAAACGAAGGGGCTTCATTCTTATTGAATTGTTTATTATTCCATAACTGAGCAAAGAATCTAGGCATGGATATTGAATCACAATAGATGAAGTAGAATATTCTATAGTAGCCATACAAACCACAATGTCCATGGTAACTCCATAATGAGTGCACTTTCTTTGTATTTTCATTTCATGACTGAGAATAAAAGAGCAAGGCATATGCCTCACCTTCTAAATGGGGTTTTCTCTTATTGGGTTTTCCCGGGGTACATCTCGTGTTCATTGTGTGGATGATGTGTCATTTTCTTAGCTTATTTCATTTCAATTTTAGTTTATTCCAATATTTTGTGCGCTAAGATAGTAATATTAAATATGAAATCTAAAGTAAAGCATTGCATAATAGTATATTGTAGAATATTGTAAGCTTTGTTGTGACGAAATATTATAGTGGAATATCCACAATAATTTACAGATCATGTTGGTACCATAGTATATTTCTTTCAACTTTTGTGGGAAGTTGTAGGATCCAAGAATTGACACAAGAAAGAAGTCTTAAACCCTTATCCATGATAAATGAGGATAGTAACAATCCATGAGATGCGTTAAAGGGGATATTTTTAAAGATGGAATCACAAATCACTAACATCACTCACAACATGGCCATCCTCATGGAATCTGATCTATAAACTACTATGGATATTCCACTGTAATAGTTCATTGCAATATATCTTAAAATATTCTACAACCTTTTAGTATGCATTGTTTTACTTTAGATTGTAGATCTAATATTACTAGTTTAACACATGAATTATTGAAATAAGATGGAACTTAAATAAAAGAAGCTATTAAAATAACACACCATCCACACAAAAAACACAAGATGTACCCTAGAGAAAAACTCAATATGGGAAAAACCTAGGTAGAGGTTGAGGTCTATCCTATGATATTTTCTTCTCATTATGAAATGCAGGTACAAGAAAGTGCATTCACTATGGATTTTCCATGGACACCATGGCCTAAATGGATTTTGCTGGATCTTCTATTTCCTCTTTTATGTTTTAATATCCCACTCCTAGATGCTCTTCTCAAATGTTGAACATTCAACAATATAATAAGAATGAAACCCCTTCCTTTCCTAACAGCCCAGTATTTAACATAGACTAATAGTCATCTAGGGTTAGGGTTAGGGTTTTTGCATGCCTAAACCTAAATTATTGTTCAGGTTTTGGAAAATCTAGAATCTTCTTGAAATTCCACATGTGACTATCTCCACATGTGTAAGTAATGGAAATTGACGTGGCATACACTTTGTACCATAGTAGTCTATAGGATATGTCAACTTATGGGAGGTATGACTTCCACATACAAACTACGATTGAGGTGATTTTTGCACCCATAAAGTACCCAAATAAATTAAAAATTATATGATGATCCGATTTGGATTATACCTCCCCATTTAGGGAGGCTTTTGGTCCTCAAAATATTTTATTAATGGAGGTGAGGAAATTTTCCCCCTTCCTTCTCTCTATAGTACCATTTGGCCTTTCCTAGAAGTTGTCATTTCAACTCAACTTGTCATAATTCATATGGCCCTTGTCTGGTTGTCTTATACATCTTCTACATAATAGTATCTTACGCTAACTCTCCCTAAGATTATGGTGCTAAGTCCTCTATGGTAGGTAATACTTGCTCATTAATTTCATGGTCCAACATGGAAGGCTCACAGAGTTTCAATTTTTCCACATTCACTACTAAGTAAATGTAAATATACCGGAGGAGACCAAGTTTGTTGGCATTATCACCCACATTCTCCAAAAATTCCAAAGGACATATGTTATCCCCAACTCCTAGGGATAACTAAAGAGATGATGTCTCGAGGCCCTTAGGTTGCAGACATGGAATATCAAGAGACAACTTGACCAACAATGTCCACTTGCACAGACATAGACCCACCTTGCCACCACAACCCCAGGTTAATCACGACGGTATCCACCAGATCAGTTGGCTTCCATAAGACATTAGGTCTTTCTCCATGAGGTAAAAGTCAAGTATTATGGTGAGTGTCATTTCAATATTTGAGGCATTTGAGTTTGTTGCATTTTAAACTGCTTTTGATTAAGTAATGTCTGCTTGGACATGATGTTATTTGTCCTGTTTCACTTTGGCGGTTGACATTGCGCCCTAGTAAGTGGGTCACCCTTGGGGATAGGTTTGCTACTGGGAGGTCCTCTTGATGAGTCATCATGCCATTCCCTACCATACTTGTCACTTTCCATGCTTCATCCCCTCATATCCTTACCTTTTGGTATTTTTCGGTGTACTGACCCAAGAAGGGGTTGTCCCTCATTTCATGGGAAGAAGGGGTTGAAGGCCTAGAGGCTTGTAGCTAGAAAAATATAAAATCCAATCATGAACCTTCTATATGCTCACCCAGGGATCTCGAAGACAATGAATTGTCTCTCATAAGAAACTAATAGGACAAGTGAAAAATAACTAATACAAATTCCAACTAAGGGGGAGCATGTGTGGGCACTGTTTTCAATGCTTAGGTAGAAGCCCCACACATGTTTTCAGCTTGGGGAAGCATGCAGTGA